>JAEIGM010000152.1:0-78634 GCA_018903735.1 Drosophila cardini
AGTTCTTAATAAGAATGAAACATTTGAAAATATCCTAGTTGGATTTGTAGACTCTGATTGGGGTGGGAATGAGATTGATAGGAAGAGTACCACAGGTTTTTTGTTTAAAGTATTTGATTCCAATTTGATTTGTTGGAACACCAAGAAACAAAACTCAGTAGCAGCTTCATCTACTGAAGCTGAGTATATGGCCCTATTTGAAGCTGTGAGAGAAGCGCTATGGCTAAAGTCCTTAATAAACAGCGTAAATATTAATCTAGAGAAACCCATAAAAATTTATGAAGATAATCAGGGATGTATCTGTATTGCCAATAACCCATCATGTCACAAAAGAGCTAAACACATAGACATTAAATATCATTTTGCTAGAGAGCAAGTGGAAAATAATATCATTCTTCTCGAGTATATTCCCACAGAGAACCAAGTTGCTGACATCTTCACAAAGCCGCTGCCAGTCGGAAAGTTTATAGAATTTCGAAAGAAATTGGGACTCCTGGAAGACAACTAAGATCAACTGTTCCTCGATGCCAAAAAAATTTTTTTTTTTTTGTTTTATTACTATAATTAATGAACTTTTTTGAATTGTTAAACATTATGTTAATGAATTTCTATAATAATTTGTAAACAATTTTAAGTTGATCCGATACAGGTTTTTCTGGGTTTTCCCTGTATCCCTAGATTGAATGCTGGATCACATAAGACTTCCCAGATGGCACACCAACCACAGCAATTAGGAGTTAAGTTTTTGAATTAATACGTTTTATAATTTTGTTTATTTAGTAATGTAATTTTTGAGGGGGCCTGTTGGAATACCCCTATTCCACTTACAAAAATAACATTTTAGAACACTAGATTAAGTATTTTAAGTGACATGAAGTTTGGTCTCACTTTTTATTATACTTCCTCTTTTTATTAAAACTTGTATGCGAATAAGCGTGGTTGCTGGTGTTGCCAAAGTATAAAGTTATAACACAAAATATAATATATAAAATATAAAAGCGGTATTTTACTAAATTGATTTCAGTTTTTACAACACAAAACAAAGTTTATAATTGAACGCCATGCCAATTAGACATATGCATGAATGTAATCATTTCAAACATCATAGTACTGTACAGTACTGTAGTGTTCTCAAAAAATACTGAACTCATATTTTACTGTAGAGTAGATTCATTGTATCAAAAAAAGTGAGCACACTCTTTTCACTGTACTCATTCAAAGTGAATGACAGCTAAACTTTTACTCTGATTAAGTAAGCACAGTGTAAGTGTCATTTTTTTCAGTTATACACTAAATAGAAATATGAGCACATGTGTACAACAGTCAACAGTACAACGACACAGTACAGTCGTATTAAAAATTTATGATTATGTTTAATTATATAAACGAAAATTTTGTAGGGGAGAGATTTGGGATTTCCTTATGGATTAACACATTAAACTGTATTAATCACTAAGTTCACAATTTTCCATTTGCGGGGGCGGTATGGGGCGTGGCAAAGATTTGAAATAAACTTGATCTCCTCGCGGAATTCATAGAATCGAAGGAATAAGTCTTACAAGTGTTAGCGCTTTGGAAAGCCTTTTAGTTCCCTTTGGAGCGTGTTCCAAGAAGCTTGAAGGAATCGAGTACTAAACTTTACACCTGAAATTTCCATAAATTCATAGTTAATAAAATTGCAACTAAGGTAATAGCTGTTCCTGCAAGCAATGAAATTTCAGAAAGAGCATTTTCTGTGGCCAAAAATCTCATTAATTATAAACTCTGCAAATTATCCACTTATAAAGATTTGGTCAACAAAATAATGTTCCTACATTTTAATATTGACACTCTTTATAACGAATCATTGTCATTTATAAACATGGATTAAATAAACATGGATAATTCACTGTACAGTATGTTTACTGTACACCAAAACACTGTACAGTTAAAAATACTGTAGACACAGTAAAATTGTTGTACAGTATGTTTACTGTACACCAAAACACTGTACAGTTAAAAATACTGTACAACAATTTTACTGTGCTCATAAACTACTGTACAACATAAGGGTGAGTGAGTGAGTGATATCTCAATGAGGACTCTATAGAATACTGTACACCTTTCACTAACATTCATTTAAAATTATACAGTAAAAACACTGTACTCATATTTTCAATGAATGATTCATTTGCCCTTTTGAATACATTCATGCATATGTCTAATGTCAATGCATGTGTGCGAGCGAGATAGAAACATACAAACATGTGAGCAAGCGTTTTCGCTGCTTTCTAGCGGCAGCTCTGCCCGCGAATGCTGGCTGTGCCGACCAATTGTGTTTGTATAACATATTTATGTGCGTGCATACATATAATGTCAAATGTATATGCGAGTGTACACATACAAACAGATGTTTTTCTTTCAAAGTCTTTTACTGCAAGCACTATCAATTGACAAACTTGGATACATACATACAAAATTGAAATGATCGGGAATAAAATGCAGAGAGTATTCTACGGTCGGGCGTGCTCGACTGTACTTTTCTTTCTTGTTTTTAAAGAGTTCTTGTTTTAAGGTGAGAAAGAATAGAATCTCTAATGAAAGGAATAGAAGTAGAACTACCTACAACTCGAGAAAGTTTGTTGTAATTACTACACAAGATTCGGAAAGGGTTATGGACAGCAAAGTAAGTAGTACAGGTTTGAAGAGAAAGGGGAGAAAGTTTCTAGTGGGTCTGATCGGCACAGCGAAATTAATCTGGCTAATTAATTCAGTGGAATCAATTTCGCCGTTAATTAGTTTGTGTAGGAAAACTACATTGAGCACTGTCATATGATCAGACAAAGAAGGAAGATTTAATAGCATGAGTCAACTACTATAAGATGGCAAGCGTATGTTAGTATCCCAATTAAGGTCCCTTAGGGCAAAAAGAAGGAATTGTTTTTGTACTGATTCTATTCTATCTTGATGAATCGTGTATTGGAGATACCAAATACGAGATCCATATTCAAGAATAGGACGTACCAAGGTGGTGTAAAGTGTTTTTTTAAATAGAGATCGTTAAATTCTTTCGACCAGCGCTTTATGAAACCCAGGACGCCAAAAGCACGGTTAGTAATTGATAAAACATGCCTATCAAACTTGAGCTTTGGATCCATAAGGATACCCAAATCAATGACCGACTCAATTCTGTGAAGGGAGTTGCCACTCAGAATATAATTGTTTAAAAAGGGGAGTCGCCTGCTGAAGGACATTACGTTACACTTACTATAGTTAAGATTTAATAGATTAGCCATTTTTTATCAAAGCCCTGCAAAACGAATGATGTATTATTAGTATTATTAGCTGGTATCCGAGTATACAGACTTTATTAAAATGATCGGAAATAAAATGGAGAGCGTATTATACGGTCGAGCGTGCATATATTTCTTGTTTTTTTATAGAACATTTTATTTTAATTGAAAGTTTCATCCGGATCGGACAACTATAGCCTAAAGCTCCCGTAAGACAAATCGGTCGAAAATTTGTGATTTGTATGGAGACATGAAGTTTTAGTTGAGCGATTGAGACCAAACTAACACATTATGTATATGGTACCATTATAGCTATCCTAACTATCCTTGGTCCGGATCGGAGAACTATAGCCTATAGCTCCCATATAACAAATCGGTCGAAGATTTTTGATTTGTATGGAGAAACGCGCACTAGAAGGAGGACGGGGTCTTTTACAGTCGGCTCTCTCGACTGTAGCCTTTTATACTTGTTATACCCGTTACTCGTAGAGTAATAGGGTATATTGTATTCGTTGGAATGTATGTAACAGCGAGAAGGAGGCATGGCAGACCCCATAAAGTATATATATTCTTGATCAGCACGACTAGCCGAGTCGATATAGCCATGTCCGTCTCTCCGTCTGTCCGTCCGTCCGTCTGTCCGTCTGTGTGAACAAAAGGATCTCAGAGACTATAAGAGCTAGAAAGGCCCGAGTGGTCGCAAACGAAAGATAAAATGCCCAAGCAGTACAAGTTTGCTTTTGTTTTTTGACACGCCCACTTTAGGGCGTTCTATGTGCATACAAAGGTAAAAACAGGTAAAAATAGCATGTTTTAGTATAGAAAACTTTTTTGTTAGCCATGCTATCTAAACCAAATTGACACAAAAAGTATACGTTTAGGGAGTATGTACATATACTGACCAAGTTTGATCCAAATCGTACAACTATATCATATAGCTCCCATAGGGACAATTGGTAAAAAATACGCTCCAAATATGAATTTATATGAATAACTTTTGCGTTGGCCAATCAATCGAAGTGAAACTTACACAGAATATATCTTTCAATAATATAAACATATTGACTAAGTTTCATCCAAATCGGACAACTATATCGTATAGCTCCCATAGGGACAATCGGTCAAAAATACGCTCTAAATATGAATTTATGTGAATTACTTTTGCATTGGCCAAGCAATCGAAGGGAAACTTACACAGATTATATCTGTCAATAATATAAATATGTTGACCAAGTTTCATTCAAATCGGACGACTATATCGTATAGCTCCCATAGGGACGATCGGTCAAAAATACGCTGTAAATATGAATTTGTATGAAAATTTTCTGCGTTTCTCAAGTCATCTGAATTAAAATCAATAGGGTCGATTACCTAAACGATTGTACTATTATTAATATAATTAATAATATATTATATTGTTAATAATATAATTAAACTGAGTAACGGGTATCCTAAAGTCGCGAGGCGACTATAGCATTCTTTCTTGTTTCATTTATAATTTGTCCAGTATTGTCGGGGTATGGTGTTATTATAAAAGTAGGTAAGTCAACTGTTTTAGTAGGGATGTGTGATATCAGAAACATTTCGTTAGGAGCTGTATTATACCATGCTGATGTTTTAATGTCCATTAAATTTTTATGGTTAATATTGTCAAGTGTATCATGCTTTAGTAATTTTGGATTAAAGATTCCCAATCGAGTTAATTGCAAACCCATTTCGATGTCTTTAATGAACTCGGTAAAATGCTCCAAGTTAGGCATTAGAATTTCAGTTTTTCTGGCTTTGTTCAATGCTTTACCTAAATTATTTATCATACTTATGCCTTCGTTTAGGGTTACAATCACTTGATTAAGGTCATTTTTTTGTAAAGAATTTTGTGTTATGTTTATAATTTGTTGTTCTATTTGTTGTTTATCGTCATCGTCTAATGTGCCAAAAAGGTATTTAAATGTTGATCCTACAAAGTTAATAAGTCCTCGTTTGTTGCGCTTTGTGATACGAATGCCATTCATTTCGCGTCCTAGTTTTTCAATTATATAGTTTATTTGTGGAACGTCATTAAATGGTCTACTTTCTTTTAGTAAATTGTCGTAAGTTTCATCAATTTGTGTGATATTGATTGTAAAACAGTGATTTTGAAAATCTATTGGTATTTGAATGGAGCCTGATTCGAACAAGATAAAGCCATGATTATTTTCTATGGGATTAATATCTTTTATTCCTCCAGTTGTAAGAGTAAGTAATGTCATCATGACATTAGGTATCCGGTTGTAGCGGAGGACTTGTAGTCTGTAAATATTTGCTATCGTTAATTTTCTTTTTCATTTGGAATTTATTTTTATAGTGTACAACGTTTTGTCCTCTATTGTTTTCATTATAGTGTTTGGTGTCCAATTGGTCAATTTTACCTGTTTTTAGACCCCGTACTCTAAAAAAGAGTATAGGGGTCTATTAGGTTTGTCTGAAGCGAAATGTGCGTAACAGGCAGAAGGAGGCGTGGCCGACCCCATAAAGTATATATATTCTTGATCAGCATCAACAGCCGAGACGATATAGCAATGTCCGTCTGTCCGTCTGTCCGTCCGTCCGTCCGTCTGTATGAACACCTGGAACTTCTAAACTACAAGAGCTAGAGCCACCAAATTTGGAATGAAAGTCCGTCTGCTTCGCGAGCAGATCAAGTTTATTTCAAATCTTTGCCACGCCCCTTACCGCCCCCGCAAATTGCAAAAAACAATTTTCACATCACCATAACTTGAAAACTACTATAGCTAGAGAGACCAAATTCACACATTATGTGTATGGTACCAATATAACTATCCTCACCAAGTTTGATCTGGATCGGACAACTATAGCCTATAGCTCCCATAGGACAAATCGGTCAAAAATAAAAAATTTGTATGAAGACACGTAATGTTAGTTGAGCGATCGCAACCAAACTTACAGAGAATGTGTGAATAATTATTAAAAGTATCCTCACCAAATTTGGTCCAAATAGGACAACCACAACATATAAAATAAATTAATCAAAAATGCTGAGTTTTATGAATAAATTGTTTGTTTACACTGCTTGCAATAGAAAAAGAACACAAACTGCAGCAAGCAGTGCAGTGTGTTAACTAAACAATTATTATAAAAGATTTAACTCTACGTTTAGCTACTGCAACTTCAATAAGGAGCGTGGTCTAGGTAGTAGAGATGCGCGCTTCGTACGTGTTGGTTAGCCCGGGGTCCCCGGTTCGAATGCAGTCAGTGACAAATGCTATTTGTTAACTTTTTAAATTTTAATTATTTACATAAACTTCAATGCGGAGTGTGGTCTAAGTAGTAAAGATGCCTGATCTAATTCTTCGCGCTTATATGTGAACCCGGGATCATGGGTTCGAGCGCCGTCAGGGACATTTTATTAATTTTTGTTAGATAACAAAAAAAAAATATTACATGTAAATGCAGATAGTCGAGCACTTTCAATAGAGGGGCGTGGTGCAGCTGTTAGGGCTCTGACGCGTGAGCATATGAAGTCCAAGGTTCAAATCCCGTCAGTGAAATATTTTGATTATCATTTTTTTTTTTATTTCAATTTAAATTTAAAATAATAATTTCGAATTGTAAAATAATAATTTCAAATTGTAAGACATGGCTTATTTTTAAAATAAGCCAAGTATGAAAATTGTGCATTTAATTGAGTATATTTGTATATAAATATGTATGTATACAAAATGTGAATCACTCCGCTTTTCTTCTTTTTCGTATGGAAAATGCGCACTTCTGTGAGTACGGGGTCTTTTACAGTCGGCTCGCTCAACTGTAGCCTTTCTTACTTGTTTTCTTTTGAAATTCTTTTAAATGCATAACAATCTTTCTTTATATGACCTTCCTTTCCTGACGCGTGTGCGTGGAGTCCGAGGTTCGAATCCCGTCAGTGAATTGTTTTGATTATTATTTTTTTTTATTTCAATTCAAATTTAAAATTAAATTTAAATTTAATTTCAAATTGTAAAACACGGCATTTTTTTAAAATAAGCCAAGTAAGGAAATTGTGCATTTAATTGTGTATATTTGTATATAAATATGTATGTATACAAAATGTGAATCACTCCGCTTTTCTTCTTTTTCGTATGGAAAATGCGCACTTCTGTGAGTACGGGGTCTTTTACAGTCGGCTCGCTCGACTGTAGCCTTTCTTACTTGTTCTAAATGGATTTTTAGATTTGGAACTTGTCAACGGGGCTTGCCTAAAGTCTGTATTAATTACATAATCTTTACGATTTTCATTAAGTTTATTTATTTTTTTTTTCCTTTAATATCTGTGTATCGTAGGATGGTGTTCCTGCGTAAAGTAGTATGAAGGCTGGTGTTTGTCCGGTAGAGTTATGTTTAATTTTGTGATTGTAGGTGTATAATATTGTTTCTATTCGAGTTTCTTTATTTTCCCTATTATTGTCAGTATTTATAATTCATATTTTTTCATTTATTGTTTTGTGAAGGCGTTCTACATCTGATACTCCTGTTTTACTAGTTGTGATATCTATTTTAATTTCTTCTGTATCTAACCATGATTTTAGGGAATGACTCAAAAATGCTGAATCTTTGTCTGCTTTAATTCTAGATGGTTTTCCCATATCATTGAAAATTCTAGTAAGTGCGCGTTTTGCTTCTAACCAATCTCTACTATTTGTTTTTATAAGGGATGCAAATTTTGAATAAACGTCAATACACGAAAGATATTGTTCATTATCAATTGCGTAAAAATCAATAACATAAACTTCTCTTGGATTGTTTATTTCTGGTGTTAGTTCAAATGGTAATTTTACTGATCTGTGTTCTGTTTTCGCAAGGTTGCATATTTCGCATTCATTTATAATGTTTTGTATTAATTTATTAAAATCAGGATAATAATAAGTTTCTTTGAATAATCGGACCATTTTTTCTATACCTGGATGTAGCAATTTTATATGTTGTTTAAGGATTAATTCCTTAAATTCTGAGTATGTCTTGATATCTTTAAGTTTGATTATGCTTTTTAAAATATTAATGTTACTTTGTGGGTTTACAATTTCTTGGTATGCATTTTTGAAATACTAAGAAGTCTTTAATATTTTCCATATAAATGACGCTAGTCTGGTTTAAGAAGTGTTTTATAAGAATATCTTTTGCAAATGTTGGAGTCATTTCTCTATATTTTATGAAGGTTTTAGATTTATTAAAATATTGTTCGGTAGTGGTTTGATCAGAAGAGTCTTTTATCAATTCAACTTGTCTTGAAAAATAGTTTAATGGTTTTTCGGTTATGGCAATACAATTTTGGTTGTCGTCAGGAGCACTATGAATAGTTGCGGCTGTTGAAATGCTTTCATGTTCACTTTCTTGTTCTCCTATCATATTTTCTTCTAACTTTATTCTGGATAGAGCGTCTGCGACATGATTCTGTTAACCTTCTAAATATTTTATTTTAAAATCATAATCATCATTAAAGTCTTTAATTTTTCAAATGCATTTTTATAGTCTTCACTGGTTTTGCTATTTTCGCAAAATCGGCAATAAACTTACGGTAATAACCACATAAGCCTAAAATGACTTGATTTCTTTTGGAGTTTTTGGAATCGGAAATTTGTCTATTGCTTTAAATTTATCAATGTTTGGTCGGATACCTTCTGGGCTTATTGTATGGCCTAAAAAATCTGTTTGGCATTTTAAGAATTCGCATTTATCTAGTTAAAGTTTTAAATTTGCTTTTTTTAATTTTTCAAACACTTTTCTAAGTGAATACAAATGTTATTTGAGAGATGTGGAGTAAACGATGACATCATTTAAGTAAACCAAACAATGTTTGTTGATAAGATCTTTTAGAACAGAATTCATGCAACGCTGGAATGTTGCTGGGGCATTTTTTAAGCCAAAAGGCATACGACTATATTCGTAGTGACCGTGCTTTGTAGAAAAAGCTGTTTTGGGAATGGATTTGGGATCCATTTCAATTTGGTGGAAGCCTTTTGCCAAGTCGATAGTTGTAAAGTATTGGCATTTTCCGAGTTTGCCTAAAATTTCATCCATATTAGGAATCGGGAATTTATAATTTACAGTTATGTTATTTAGATTACGGTAATCGACTACCAATCTAAATTTTGGTTTTCCAGAAGCGTCAGTCTGTTTTGGAACAATCCATAATGGACTGCAATACGGAGAATCGCTTGCGCGAATTATTCCTTGTTGTGACATGTCATCAATTTGTTTGTAAATAGGATTGTCATGTGAAGTTTTGATTTCATGACGTATTACACTTGTAAAAGTTAAATTGTCGTTCTCTTGGTATTGGATGTCTTTGAATTCTTTTAGAAGTTTGATAATTTCAGTTTTTTTCATCTGCGTTTAAATGTTCAAGTCTGTATTGGTTATTACTGAAAATTTCATTCTTCATTGCGTAATTAAATTCGAACGTAAAGTTATTTTCGTTGGGAATGGCTTCAAAATTTTTTGATGAATTGGCGTCTGATGGTTCAAGGTTCTTGTGAACGAATGTGCGTTGGCTAATGGTTGTTTGGTTACTAACATAATCAACATTTGCGTTATTGTCCATTAAAATTTTTCTACCAATAAGAATGTCATAATAAGGAGAAAATTCGTGTAGAAAAAATTGTGATTCTTGTTGGAATAAGCGATTGGCTGGAAGGGTAACAAATTTATTTAACTTGGACAACCCAGTTAAACTTCGAACTGAAATATCTTTATTTTGGACTTGGAGACTAACAAAATTTTTTGTCATCATGTTTATTGAAGATCCGGTGTCAATAAGGCATCGGTATCTGTGACTGTTAAACATAATTTCTATGTATTGGTGTGTTCCCGGGCTTGTATTAGAAAATTTTCAGACTGAAATTGCTGATCTTGTTTTGTTTCGGATTGTTCGTCATTGTCTGTGTCGTCGTCTGTGGTGTCATCTGAATATTTCTCAGCTTGGTGGTGATTTTCATCAGTTTCCATGGGTGACTGTGCGCTACCTACTTTAGTTCGCTTAATCGGCACTCTTTGTTCCTGAGGTGACTGATTGTAGTTACGGGTGTCAAATTGCCTTTCCCTAAGCAAATCTTCGCGGATTTCATTGTAAAGTTTTCTGTTTTCGTCAAATTGATTTTGTCTAGAAGGCAATTTTTGTGATGGACTATTGTTTACTTGACCGTTTTTTGGGTAAGTGTTATGTTTAGCTGTTTGAGGTAGGTCAGGGCAATGCATTTTTGATGCAGAGAAAACTGGTGCAAATGGTTTGGTCGGATTGTCAGAGTTCTTAGTAAAGGAAGAATCTTCATAAATGCCTTTCGCTGAGCGACTTGACGTAATTTCTGAACAGAAGATATGTCATATTTGGCTAGTGTTGTAAACATTCGGTCGGGTAATTTTTTTCAATTGTGTTTTCAACTGTATTTTTCAAAGCTTGGGTGTATACAATTGTGTTGTTAACATTATTTTCTAAAGTTAGTTTGTTTGTTATAATATTGAATCTATCATCTAACTCGTCACAAAATAGACGAAGGTTACCTTTAAACTTGGTCGAGTAGAGTTTACGCAAAAGTTCCTCTAACGGTGTATGCGTTTTGTATTCGTTGATGAGGGCTGTCTTCAAAGATGTCCAGTTGTTGTGGAATCCACTTTGGGTGATGTTTCCAGCTGCTCCCACGATCTGCAATTCGATGGCTCCAAATATAATTGCAACTTGACGGGCGTCATCTGTCCCATATAAATTCATCAGATATTCCACGCGTCATTTTCATTTTCAACTTATTTTACATAAAGATTTTGGGCTAAATGAAAGTTATGATTAAAGCTTTCATTAACATTTGTTTGGACTATAATCTGTTAAAGTTATGTTAGTGTTCTGTTGATTACATTTATGTGCAGCTTTGACCAGCTTTTGATAAGCTTGAAAGTTTTATGCAAGATCGCTGATTATGCACTTATCCAAAGTGAAGCTTTGGAAAAGAAGGAAGATAATTTATGTTTAGAAAAATGAATGTAAATAATCATTTTTCGTGAGAACGATTTTTGTGGGAATGTTTATAATTGTGAGTCTTGGAATATAGTGGGAATGTTTACATATTTGGGGTTGCGGATATGTAACTATATATACTTTATGGGGTGTGGCACGCCTCCTTTTGCCTGTTACATACTTTTCACAAACCCAATATACTCTCTCTTGCAGAGAGTGTAAAAAAGAGCAACAACAAGAGTAGAATAGCGCAGAAAACAATACCAGAGAAGTTTATAGGCAAAAGGTAGACTAAACCCACGGGGGGAATCGGAGATCGAAAAGTGCGCGAGCCTGGTTTCGGCGACGCACACACAAATGAAAGTGCCTAATTCTGTGGACGCGTGGCACACTGACGCACGCGGTTCGGTGTTGAGTGTGCTGGGTGCGTAGTTAATAACGGCTGCGCGTAAGCAGGCAAATAATGGGACAGTGGGCCAGTGGCCAACGTTTAGTGCACAAAATTCTTTTTAAAGAGACGTTGCAATATTCGCTCTGTGGGCCAGTTGATAATATTGAGTGGACAAAAATGACTTTGGGAAAAAAAAATAACCTGTGAAATGTTTGGCACAGTGGCCCACGAGCCAGTGTTTAGTGCATAAAAATAAGTTTTGGTCGAAAAAAAACCGCACAATTAAAAGAAGAACAACTACAGTGCAATAACGACAAGAGAAATACTCGCACAGTCGGCCAGAGGCCAGGTTTCGTGAAAATAAAGCATCTCGCCAATAACAATTTTTTTTAAAGAGTGAGTCGGAGCCGGGAAAAAACTGTCGTGGCGGACCAGGTTTGAAAATGGGGCATTGCTTTACGACTGACAGCGGTTCCTGGAGGCTAGCTATAATTATTGTAGTGCTTGAAAAGCGTCACGCTAATTGCTGAACACACCATTCGGATGCGCGACGACAAGCCCCTAAAACAACGATACTAATCAAAAAATCCAGCGATGCAAAGGGTGATCGACGAGCAGGTGGATGAGCTGATTCGGGAGGGTGCCATTGAAAAGTCGCGAAGTCCACACAGCGCCCCGATAGTCTTAGTAATGAAGAAGATGAGGGAGCATGTATATAGACAATCGCCAGCTCAATGCACATTCCATTCCAGACGCCTACCCTGTCCCTCGAATCAACCAAATCCTCGAGAGGTTACGGTCCGCGCGGTTTGTATCGACGTTGGATCTGAAGCATGGTTATGAAAAAGCATTGGCAGCAACCGATGGCAGCAGACAGTCGGGAGTACACGGTTTTCACCGTGCCGGTTTTCAATGGCGGACCATGCCATGCGGTTTGCACTCAGCAGTCGCGACGTTCCAAAGGGCATTGGATACGGATAAGGAGGAAAACGTCAAAAACCTCAGAGGTTTTCCGCCGGCTCAGAGCAGCCAATTTGAGGCTGAAGAGGTAAAGTGCAGCTTTTTCAGAAAGAGATTGGCGTATCTCGGGCATGTGGTTAGTTTTGAGGGCATTTGCACTGACCCGGACAAGGTGGAAGCGAGCAGAAGTTTTCTCGCCCCCCACAAATTAAATCGTTGCGGCATTGCTAAGGGATGCCCTCGTGGTACCGGCGCTTTGTATCCAATTTTGCGGGGCGAGGAACAAGAAAAGGCCTTGAAGCAGCTTAAGGAAAAGTTGACATCGGCTCCCCTCGTCCCATGTTCCGACTTCTCGAAAAAATTTGTACTGCAGACTGACGCAAGCGACAACAGTCTCAGAGCAGTCCGACCACCAATGTCTTCGAGCGGCTGGAAGATGCCTTCGAGCAAGAGCTGAAAGTCCGTCTGTAGAGTACGCAGTGCAGTACGTCTGCACGCTTCTAGCTCCAATCGAAAAGTGACGCGACGCTCTCGATCGAGCAGCGTGTCTTTGAGGCTTATAATTATAGGCCTTCAGTGGCGCGAAAACAAACTTAACAAGAAAGAAAAGTACAGTCGAGCACGCCCGACCGTAGAATACTCTCTGCATTTTATTCCCGATCATTTTAATAAAATCGGTATCCGAGAATATCAATTGAAAGTACTTGCAACAAAAGAAGTTGAAACAAAAACATCTGATTGTATGTATACACACACAAATAAATTTGACATTAGAAGTATGCACGCACATATGTATGTGTGTATATGTAACACATACACAATTGGTTGGCACAGCCAGCATTCGCGGGCAGCGCTGCCGCTAGCAAGCAGCGAAAACGTTCATTCAATGTTTGTATGTTTCTGTCTCGCTCGCACACATGCATTGATATTGTGTTCAATTATTAACTTTGTTACGTGTCTAGCTCTTTTGTTTATAGTCCGATTTATATGCAACTTTCAGGATAGTTTGATATACTTTGTCTTCAAACGAATATGAAATAACAATACTGTACGATCAGAACATATGCCTTAAAATCGGCATCGAAGTTTAAAAGTTATTTTATTTCTTGTGGGAAAAGGGGGCGTGGCAGTTCAAAATTTTTAATGACAATGCATTTATGCTGTCTCAAGGAACCTACATACCGAAATTGGTATTCCTAAGTGCCATAGTTACTGAGATATTCGCCTAAAACATCAATTTTTTTTCGAGGTGTTTCTAGTTTTTTGCTCATTGTGGGCGAAAGGGGCGTGGCATCGAAAAAAAAAGATTCTTGTATTGACTGACTTAATATCGAGTCGATAGAGACCAAATTCAAACTTGTAGCTCTTACCATCTCTGAAATCTGATTGTTCATACGGACAGACAGACGGACGGACATGGCTATATCGACTCGGCTTGTGATGCTGATCAAGAATATATATACTTTATGGGGTCGGCCACGCCTCCTTCTGCCTGTTACATACTTTTCACAAACCCAATATACTCTCTCTTGCAGAGAGTATAAAAATAAATTTTTGTGAAATACAAGAAATTCACTGCTTAAAACTAGGTAATCAATTGAACAACAATTCAGAAACTAAACTAGAATGCCTTCACCTGGAAACGGGTGCGGCGGCTAGCACATCCTCGAAGTCCTCTAGCAGCTCTTCCTCCGGTGGCGTCGTGGAGCGGACAGACTCCTCGCTCTCCACATGCATCTGGTATGCCTCCACTTCGGGCCGCCTCGTCGGCGGGTCCGTGACGCCGGGAAACAGGTCCTCTGGGTTGTGGATCCGTTTCCGAGGGTTGACCGGTGTGGCTGGCGGCTGTGTGACAATCGCCATCTTTTCCGGCGGGGTCTTGGGCGACCCATCCGTCGCCGTTTGATTGAACTCAGTCGTTTGTTGGTCCCCCCTCGCTGAACTTCCTTCGGCTAATCCCCGATGCTGACCCGGGGATAGACACTGGACTGGACCTCGAATCGCATCTGGTCGAAGCGACGTCGGAATAGGGGACCTTCTCCTCATCCGATTCGGCGGGCTCGAAGTGGGCTACGTACTCGGCCCTCAGGATGGTTTCGCGGATCGAGGGTTGCGTGAGGTTCTGCCGCTCGTCATAAGCCCGCTGCTCGCTGACTCGTCGTTCCTCTTCAAGAACGGGACGATCGCGGGCATTTACTCTCGACCACAGGGGGATAGCCCTTCCTGTCGTGGTCCAGCTCGTTCGTGACTCTCAGGATCGCATCGACTGAGGCGGCCTCGCACTCCGTGTTCTCCTCGCAGCTCCGGCGCCGTGGCCGCATACTCTTCTCTTCTTCTGGAAGGGGATCGACTACAGTGGGACAGCGATCCTCGTCAAACTGCATGCGGTCGCTCGGCGTCTGGCAGCACTACTTGGGCTGGGCCGTCATCGGGGTCTATGATCATTGTTGACCGCTCTGGCGATGGGGGCTCCTCAAAGGATGGCAGTGTGCGCCGTATTCCGGGGGCGTGGATGTACACCGATGTCGTGGTCACCCTCTTGGCCATGAAGGCATCTTCCAGCCGCTCGAACACGTTAGTGGTCGACCTGAGGACCGTGTGCAAAGGGCGTGCCTCCGGTCGGGAACGGTGAATCGGCCTACCTCGGCGGGGATCCTTCTGGCTCTAGCGCGGCTGTGGTTCGGGGAATGGCTCGGTGGCGTCACTGTCCACGTCCTCTTCGTGGCATTCGGCGGTCACCTCCTCATCGCTACTGATGCTGATGATCTCGTCTCCCATCTGAAACTTAAACCATTCAACTATTGTATCATAACCTCCTATCAATTCCCTATCAGTACAGCTAACAGATAACGGAAATTCTTTATGTTAATTATGTTAAACTTTTTTTCCTCCTTCTCCGTCGGGTCCAGCTGGACTGCAGCAGACCCGGGAGTGGCTTCCTCGTAGAACGCCGCGAAAAGGCACGGTTATCTTCCTTGAACCAGGTATGCTGGGATGAATCCCGTAGAATCCGACACGCTCGAATTCACCGCTAACCCTATCTCTGGCAGCAAGTCATCCCAGGACTTCTGTTGTTCATCCACAAACTGTGCGACCATCGTCTTGACCGTCTTGTTAGTCCTCTCGGTGGGGTTCTCCTGGGGGCAGTAAGGCGCTGTGTACTGCAACGTCACTCCTATGGATTCCATGTATGCCTTGAAAGTCGTGCTGGCGAACTGCACACTGTTGTCACACACGAAGGTCTTCGGCACTCCGAATCTGGACAGGATACTCACGCGAAACGCTCTTTGTAGCAGTGCTGCCGTCGCTCTCCTGAGAAGGACCAATTCCACCCACTTTGAGAAACCATCGTGGAAGACTAACAGCACTGTGTTCCCATGCTTCGATCGAGAAAGGGGTCCCACGAAGTCTGCGCACAACACAGCCATCGTCTCTGGTACCTATCTCGTCAGCATCTTCCCCACTGGCCTCCTCTGCTCCGTCATGAATCTTTGGCAACTCTCACAGCCCTTCACGTATCGAACCGCGTCCCTAAACACTCCAGGCCAATTAAAGCGCTGCGCCAATCTCAACACTATTTTATTTACGCCTTGGTGGCCAGCTGTGGAAGCGACGTGGTATTCTTCCAGTACTGTACAGATTCCCGTTTTCTTCCACATAATCAGTGAACTTCTCGGGCTCGCCTCTGATCAGTCCGCGCATTTTCGCTATCCATTTGCATGGGGCTTTAACCACGACAGCCTGCTGACACTCGCCCATCGGCTGTCGGGAAAGTGCATCTGGTACTACATTCAAATAGCCCCGGCGATAACGAACGTCAAACTGGAACTGTTGCAGTTCGAGTGCCGATCTTGCGATCCTTCTAATGGGACTTTCGATTGAGTTAAGCCATTTGAGAGCCAAATGATCCGTCACCACCTCGAATCTGTATCCTTCCAGGCAGCACTGTAGCTTCCGGATCGCCCAGACGATCGCCATGCACTCCTTCTCCGTCGCAGAGTGATTTATTTCCGTCTTCAATATCTTCCTACAGGAGTATACGATAACTCTCTCCGCCCCCTCAACGGTCTGCGTCAGGACTGCTCCGAGGCCGTAGTCGATCACGTCATTCTGCAGTACAAACTTTCCGAGAAAATAGGTCATGCAAGGACGGGAGCCGATGCCAACTTCTCCTTCAGCTGTTTCAAGGCCTCCTCTTGTTCCTTATCCCACATCCATTTGCGTTCCTTTTTTGGAAGAGACGTCATCGGTTCGACTAATGTTTGGTACATCCCTAAACACTGGCGCAACGTCTTTAAGTTATGGGGACTGGGAAGGCTCCTGATCGCCTGCACCTTCTCCGGATCGGTGCAGATGCCCTCGCCACTGACCACATGCCCGAGACACGCCAATCTCTTTCTGAAGAAGCTGCCCTTTTTCCTGTTCAGCCTCAAATTGGCTACTCTGAACCGGAGGAAAACCTCCTGAGGTTTTCGACGTGCTCCTCCTTTAGATTGGCGAAAACATGGGGCTCCACCATCACCATATGCAATGCCCTCTTGAACGTAGCGCCTGCTAAGTGCAAGCCGAACAGCATGACCCGTCATTAAAATAGGCCTTTTCCTGGCACGGTGAACGCCGTGCACTCTCGACTGCCCGCTGCCATCGGGATCTGCTAATAACCGTGCTTCAGATCCAACATCGATATAAACCGCGCGTACCGTAACCTCTCGAGGATGTCGTTAATCCGATGTTAGGCGTCCGGAATAGAATGTGCATTAAGTTGGCGATAGTCTATACACATGCGCCAATCCCCCGTCTTCTTCTTCACTAGCACTATCGGGGCCCTTTGCGGACTTCGCGACTTTTCAATGGCACCTGGATGGATCAGGTCGTTTACCTGCTCATCGATCACTCTCTGCTTCGCCGGGTTCTTGGGGTAGTATCGCTCTTTCTGCGGCTTGTTGCCTCGTATCCGTATGCTATGCTCAGCAATTTGCGTGACGCTTTTCAAGCCCTCGAACAACGCTAACTCAGTTTCTGGGAACCGTTGGATCTCAGACCTCAGACCTCTTCCGCTTTCCCCATTCCCATTATCCGAACTCCAGGCGACTCGTCGCCGGCCTCCGTTGGTCGCTCCGATCCATTTTCCCCGTGTTCCCCCGCTGTGCGTGCCCGAGCGGTCAATCCATGCTTGGAGAGCGGGACAACTGCTTTCGGTGGGTGTCCTTCCGTGAGTGACGCCGGCTTGCCACGCTGATCTACTCCTTCCTTCCTTAAGATTAATTTTGCCCATCAGCAGCTAATGAAGGTACCCATGAGGTACAAAAAATCCATGCCCAGAATGGCATGATCTAATATGGTGGGCATAACCAACGCTAAGGAATCTTTTCTCCACCAAGTAGGCTTCGAATTATTCTCCGCGTCGCTGGCGACGGGACCTAATCTGGTCCTCCAGACGCTCGAAGTACCATGGAGGCAAAAAGAATTCCAAAAATTCCCTCCGGAAGACAGCCCAGGATGTGTCCCTTAATCCACTCGTGAGGAACCATGTAGCGGGCTTTCCGAACAACACCTCGCCTATGACTCGTTGCTCCAGGGTTTCAATAACCCCGATCGGGTCCGACTGCCCGTCGTAACGCATGCCCCATTTTCGGACCTGGTCCGCCACGCCCCTTAATGAGCGGGAATCCTCGTAAACGGGACCCATGCGCTCTTGGGCTTTCCATCACCGCATGCGTGACCAAATGGCCTAAAGGCATCCCTGCCGAGTCCATGAACATCCTCCAGCTGGATCTTTGGCGGAATCTTAGCATCCGCTGATTATGGTCGCCGCGATGGCGGCCCCTCATGGCCGAACAGACATGCAAACCGTAGGTCGGTCTCTCACCATTGCCGCGACCTAACACTGACGCCAAGGTACGCGCCTGTCTGATGCGGCTTCTGAAATCTGCCAAATTAAGCCTCAAGCTCCGCCAGTCGCGCCCTCGCCTTAGCCGAGTGGCCACCCGCTTGAATGAACGCAGCGAGTCTCTTCCGCAAATCCTCCACGCAGCACCCGTCCTCCAAGTCTAATTCCCGGAGTATCGCCATTAGTTCTTCCCTGCGCCTGTAATATACCCAGCGCAGGCCAAGCCCAGGATGCTTCGACTCATCTGACTCCATTCTGACGCTATCAGATTTGTCGCTTTTCTCGTGTCTTTTTCGATGCGCCGTTGCTACCGAACGCGTGCGTATCAGAGCGCACGTCAACTGAACTTTGCGCGAGTGTGTGTGTGGGCACGCGTCTGCTAATTACGTAATTTTGTATGTGTGCAACTGTCTTTTCTGTGCTATTTTATGCTTGTGGTTGGTTTAATTTTTTCTAATTGCGTCTGTCTATGCGTGCTGGCAGCGTTTTATGTCGCCGGTATACAACGCCTCTAAGAACTGCAGAGTCCCGTCTCGGGCGCCACTTGTAAAGTGCGCCGGGATAGTCCCAACAACTAAACCCTACGGTGCCCTGCTGCACTGCCTAACGCCGGCCCTGCCGGCACCCCGTTGTCAACATACTTGCTATGTTCCTTTCAGACGCGCCAACTTGCGACGTCTGCACGCTTCTAGCTCTCTCTTCTCCACCGAGCATTCGTGCAGAGTTGCACCCGACCGCTCCCCGCGCTGCCGATAGAGGCCGCCGCGTCCTTGAGACTTATAATTATAGGCCATACTTCTATAAGTATGAAATAATATTAATGTTTGGCGGTCGCGGGCCGCCTTACAGTTGAAGCAAACAGGTTCTAACTTAGACTTTTTTAATTATTCTTAAGCAAAAGCAGCCTTTTCCCTTCTTAATTCTCAATGCTATGAAAATTATCGTGTTCATTGCAAGATTTAATTTGCGCGCGATCCTAAACAATTCTATAACTTTGTTAACTCTAAACGCAAATCTTCTACTTAACTCTATTCTATCTTCTTCAAAACCACTTAAATAAGTGAGGGCTCGGGTGCTCCGATCTCTTTGCTAACTTTTCTCAATCTACGTATTTTCCTAGTTTGCCTACTAATTTCTTTTAACCCATCTTCTAATTCCGTTATTATACTTTGTATTTCTGATAGTTGTCTGGGCCTTCCTTCATTTTCTTCTTTCTTCTCTCCTGGGCCTGACAACATTCCTAGTTGCGTGCTTAAGGAGTGCTGTTCTTCTATAATTAAACTTCTTTAAATTCGTTATAACCTCTCTTTGGAATCATCTGTCTTCCCTTCCTTATGGAAAGAATCTTACATTATCCCTCTGCATAAAAAAGGTTGCAAGTCGGATATTTTCAACTACAGGGGAATTGCGAAGTTGTCCGCAATCCCTAAGCTCATCGAAAATATAATTACTTCGACTTTTCAACAGCTCTGCAAGTCAATTCTCCACTGCCCAACACGGTTTGATCGGTCGACTTCGACCAATTTATTGGAATTTACCTCTGTTGTAAATGAGGCATTCCTTAAAAGAATGCAAACTGATGTCATCTATACTGATTTCAGTAAAGCATTTGACTCTGTTAATCATAACCTCCTTCTGCATAAACTAAGCATTTTAGGCTTCCCACCTTTCCTTCTTCTGTGGATATCATCATATCTTACAGGTAGAACCCAAAGGGTTATGCTTAGATCAGCCATCTCTAAATCTGCTTTTGTTACTTTTGGAGTTCCAAAAGATAGTCACCTAGGCACCCTATTTTTTAATCTTTTTATACTCTCTGCAAGAGAGAGTATATTGGGTTTGTGAAAAGTATGTAGTATTTATGCAGAAGGAGGCGTGGCAGACCCCATAAAGTATATATATTCTTGATCAGAGTCACAAGTCGAGTCGATATAGCCATGTCCGTCTTTCCGTCTGTCCGTCCGTATGAACAAACAGATTTCAGAGATGGTAAGAGGTACAAGTTTGAATTTAGTCAGTTTCGACTCTATATTTAGTCAGTCAATACAAGAATCTCTTTTTTTTTCGATGCCCACCCCATTCGCCCACAATGAGCAAAAGACCAGACATACCTCGTAAAAATTGATGTTTTAGGCGAATATCTCATTAACTACGGCACTTAGCAACATCAATTTTGGTATGCAGGTTCCTAGAGACGGCATTAATGCATTGCCATTAAAATTTTTTCCACATTCCTTTTCCCTTTTTCCACAAGAAATAAAATAATTTTTAAACTTCAATGCCAATTTTAAGGCTAATGCTCTTATGGTACAGAATTGTAGTTGCAAATTCATTTGGAGACTAATAATATCAAACTATCCTGAAAGTTGCAAATAAATCGGACCATAAATAAAAGAGATAGACGCGTAACAAAGTTTATATTTGAACGCAATGTCAATGCATGTGTCCAAGCGAGACAGAAGCATACAAACATGTGATCGAACGTTTACGCTGCTTGTGCAGCGACAGAACTGCCCGCCAATGCTGGCCGTGCCGACCAATTGTATATATATTACATATACACACATAAATATGTGCGTGCATACATATAATGACAAATGTATCTGTATGTGTATACATACAAACAAATATTTTTGTTTTAGCGTGTTTTAGTGCAAGTACTATCAAGTGATATACTCAGATACCGATTTTATTTAAATGATCGGGAATAAAATGCAGAGAGTGTTTTACGGTCGGGCGTACTCAACTGTACTTTTATTTTTATAAATGACCTTCCTTCTTCACTAGCCCATTGTCACATAATTTTGTATGCCGGTGATGTGAAATTATTATTGTCTTATAAGGATCCCCCAAATCATACGTTTCTTCAAGATGAGTTAAATTCTATGCTAACCAATCTTTTTATCGCTACAACAATGTAAGACGGGGTATGGATACCGCCTTACACCCCCCTTTCCTGACAGGGTTATGGTTACGGCTCCGCTGGCCGTAACGGTGATAGAGAAGGCTCTGTCTTCGCGCGTGACGCGAAACCTGGTCCTCCGATGTCGTTGTCCTTATTCCTCAATCTCCCTCCGCAGGAACAGAACTGCCTCCGTGTCCAGGGAGATGTCCCGCGGCCGTATGGTCCAATTCGCCGGTATGAGCGGCAGAAGGTCCGATGCGGGTCCCTGGGATGCCCCGAATATGTCATCCAAATCCGGCGTTCACCCGATCTCTTCCTCGCCGAGTTCGGCCATCAACTCCGCCTCTGCCGAGGAGTTTAACAACGGCGGCGATTCCATCGCCATCAGCTCTGCGTCGGCCGACTGAGGGTCGTTGTTGTTCGGGTCGCAGTTCCGGGCCTCCTTCCGGGTTTCGGAGCTTGCGGGGATTGCGCGGCGCTCGCAGCTGCGGCTGTTTGCAGTCGGGGCTCTTCTCCGACGTCGTTTGGTGTCTCCTCTGTTGTCCTCGGCTGCGTTTCCTCCTCGGGTTTCGGTTTCTTGGGTTCTCTACCACGCCCGGTAGGAACCGTATGATCACCCGAGGGAACGCGCACGTCGTGTCCATCTCCCAATTCCTGCTGCTGAAGGTCCGCCTGCAAACCTGCGAGCTCTCTTCATCGCTGCTCTCTGGCTCATAATTCGCCAGATATTTTGCCCTTGTGAGCATTTCGGCCGGCCTCGGGTTCCCTGGCCCCGACGGTGTCTTCGGCACGACGTCGTCCGAATACTCGTTGCTTGTGTGTAGCGCGATGCCGAAGGGGCTATGGCCGCCGGCCTCGTCTGGCGGCATGCTGTTGCCCTCTTGGCTCGCAATAGACTCTCCCTCCTCGCTAGCTGCTCTGTCTGGGGCTGTCGGCTCTTCCGATTCCCCGTTCTTTTCTTCGACTACGATGTGGTCCGGCGGCATCACGGCTGGCAGAGGGTGCGATTATGGCGGCTCCTCATAGTATGGAGGGGACTGCATATACACTGGCATATACACATACAGGGTCGTCCACCGGGTCTCCATCATTTGTACTTCGTCTCCCAGACGCTCGAAGGAGTAAGACACCGATTCTACGATCCTATGGTGGAATCCCGTCGCCTCGTCGCTCTCGCGGTCGTCGCCGCTCGCGGGGCTCTCCTGTCCCCCGTGCGGGACACCGACTTCCTCTCCGGACTCATCCGGCCACTCGCGCTGCTGCTGCTCGTACTCCGACTCCTCCGCATCGGACCAATGGTTACCTTCCCGGTGGGCGTAAAACGCTCGGCCCACTCGTGGGTCCCGCTGTCGCTGCCCTTCTCCGCTCGGGCGTGGTTCCGTGGCGTCACTGTCAGACGCATCTTCGCTGACCATCTCCTCATCGCTGCTTATTACGATGCACTCGTCGTCCATATTGGGATTATCTATTTACTATTGGGATGAAACAAAAGGTGTCGTGTTACTATATCTACCCTTTCTGCTTTCTTGCTACCAGTGCAACTATCGGGGCAGCCTTACTTTTCTAATTACAATTTTTCTCTAAATCTACTTTCAGTTTCCTATTTTTTAATCTTTTTATAAATGACCTTCCTTCTTCACTAGCCCATTGTCGTATACTTATGTATGCCGATGACGTGAAACTATTATTGTCTTATAAGGATCCCCCAGATCATACGCTTCTTCAAGATGATTTAAATTCTATGCACAACTGGTGCATAACTAATCAATTGAACCTAAATTTTTCTAAATGCCTGTTTATGACATTTAACAGGGTGACTCCTTACTTAGCCAACTATTACATTTACAATATACCTCTAAAACGTATATTGTCAGTATATAACCTCGGTGCTCTTTTTAGACCCCGTACTCTAAAAAAGAGTAGAGGGGTCTATTAAGTTTGTCTGAAGCGAAATGTGCGTAACAGGCAGAAAGAGGCGTGGCCGACCCCATAAAGTATATATATTCTTGATCAGCATCAACAGCCGAGTCGATATAGCAATGTCCGTCTGTCCGTCTGTCTGTCTGTCTGTCTGTCTGTCTGTCTGTCCGTCCGTATGAACACCTGGATCTTCTAAACTACACGAGCTAGAGCAGCCAAATTTGCAATGAAAGTCCGTCTATATGTCAGGCAGGGTAAGTTTATTTCAAATTTTTGCCACGCCCCCTACCGCCCCCGCAAATTGTAAAAAACTATTTTCACATCACTATAACTTGAAAACGACTAGAGCTAGAGAGACCAAATTCACACATTATGTGTATGGTACCAATATAACTGTCCTCACCAAGTTTGATCCGGATCGGACAACTATAGCCTATAGCTCCCATAGGACAAATCGCTCAAAAATAAAAAATTTGTATGAAGACATGTAATGTTAGTTGGCCGATCGCAACCAAACTCACACAGGATGTGTGTATAATTATTAAAAGTATCATCACCAAATTTGGTCCAAATCGGATAGCAACAACATATAAAACAAATTAATCAAAAATGCTGAATTTTATGAATAAATTGTTTGTTTACACTTGTTTGCAATAAAAGATTTTACTCTACATTTAGCTACTGCAACTTTAATAAGGAGCGTAGTCTAGGTAGTAGAGACGCGCTTCGCACGTGTTTGTTAGACCGGGATCCCGGGTTCGAATCCAGTCAGTGAAATATGTTTTTTGTTTACTTTTTAAATTTTAATTATTTACATAAACTTCAAAGCGGAGTGTGGTCTAAGTAGTAAAGATGCCTAATCTAATTCTTCGCACTTGTATGTTAACCCGGGATCATGGGTTCGAGCGCCGTCAGGGACATTTTATTAATTTTTGTTATATAACAAAATAACAAAAAAATATTACATGTAAATGCAGATAGTCGAGCACTTTTAATAGAGGGGCGTGGTGCAGCTGTTAGGGCTCTGACGCGTGAGCATATGAAGTCCAAGGTTCAAATCCCGTCAGTGAAATATTTTGATTATCATTTTTTTTTTTTATTTCAATTTAAATTTAAAATAATAATTTCGAATTGTAAAATAATAATTTCAAATTGTAAGACATGGCTTATTTTTAAAATAAGCCAAGTATGAAAATTGTGCATTTAATTGAGTATATTTGTATATAAATATGTATGTATACAAAATGTGAATCACTCCGCTTTTCTTCTTTTTCGTATGGAAAATGCGCACTTCTTTGAGCACGGGGTCTTTTACAGTCGTCTCGCTCAACTGTAGCCTTTCTTACTTGTTGATAATAAATTAAGTTTCACACATCATATTTCCAATGTGGTTAATAAAGCTATGGGAACTCTTGGATTTATTAAACGCTGGTCCAAGGAATTTAATGACCCATTCGTCACCAAACTTCTTTATACATCCCTAGTCCGACCCATTCTTAAGTATTGTTCATGTTTAAGGATGACGTTGTCTAGCATGGTAGGCATACCCAACGCTACCACCTTCGCTGTCTCTCCTGCCAAGCATATCTCGGCCAGGAAAGCCCTCTTCACCTCCACGGATGATCCGTCCGCCAAGCGAATCCTAGTATTCGCTTCCATCCGCTTACCGCTGAAAATAATGAAGATAACAATGAAAAATGTAGGAAAAGTGAAAGATTAAAGGCTAAGACTCGTGTATTATATAACGAAGATAAGCGGCAGCCTGGATAGATATATTTTAAACGGTCATACTGTTTTCAGTGACGTTCCAAATTCTTTTGATGAAATAAAGCATAGAAATGACAAAACAGGCGGGCGAAAAATTTAAACAAAGAGTTGAAAGCGCATGATATTAATAATGCATGAACAATTGTGCAAAACTCAGAAAACGTAATTATAGTCGATAGCAGATGGGTTTTCGCAATTAAATCTATTGAACTAGGAGTTGTCTTACCCCGTAAGGTGCATTAGTTACAAGGGGCTTCGCCCACAAAGTACTTAGTACGATTATGAGGTAGCAGTTGCTACTGTTGCTAGATTACAATTTGCTTTTTATTTTCACTTGCAGTACAATATAATTTGAAAGTTCGTCAAATTGACGCTTAAAACGGCTTCCCCAAACTGGAACGCTGGAAGACGCGGTATGTATGCAACCCCTTCAAGGCGTATCTTGCAATGCTCGGTATGCGCCACTTGTAAAGACGATTTCGGGCCAGCCGGGGTACAGATGCTAGTCTGCCCAGTGGTTGAGCAAGCTTTGAAAGAATGTGAGTTTGCCCCCATGCAATGACGCTGCAGTTCGGGTGCGGGTGATATTACATAGAGCCACAGAAATATGTCCTGCAGACATAGAACGCAAATGTGGCGGGAGTGTATACATACAAACGGATATTTTTGTTTCGACGTGCAGGTCAAGGGAAGAGACCCTCGCCTATCTACGGGATAGGGAAAAAGTTCAATACGCCGGGAGTAGTCCCACGGCGGGCGGAAGCGACCCTCGCTTATCTTATAGGTAAATGAAAATCCGTCTTCACTGTGCCCATTGTCCCATAATTTTGTAGGCCGATGATGAGACCCTCGCCTATCTACGGTCGAAAGAGGATCCCCAGAGTTCGATCGTCGCTTCAGGATGAGTTAACGGCAGGCGGGGGTATGGACAATTTGCTCGCCTCTTTACAGGGGTTAGAGTTAGGGAGAGAGGGAGACTATTACATTTACGTATCTTGTCAGTATATGACCTCGGAGCTCTTTTTGATAATAACTTAAGTTTCACACATCATATTTCCACTGTGGTTAATAAAGCTAAGGGAACTCTGCGATTTACTTAACCGCTGGTCCAAGGAATTTACTGACCCATTCGTCACCAATCTTCGCGACGTCCGACCCATTCTTAAGTATTGTTCATGTGTCTGGTCTCCTCAACATGCTCATGGGAAGCCGTGTAATTGAGTCAGTGCAAAAGCAGTTTTTACTCTTCGCGCTTCGTGGACTTAATTGGGACCCTACTCCTCGCGCTGCCATCGAATACTAACCGACTCCTTGCTTCTGAAGTCTTCCATCCCTTACGAATCGGAGAAGAGTTACTTGGGGTCATCTTCCTCCATAAATTAATAATTGGTGATATCTGCTCCCCATCTCTTTTAGAACACCTTAAATTTAATATTCCCACCAGGACCACTAGGTACTACATACCTTTATCTCTACCAACATGCACAACTGACTATGCTTTCCGCAATCGTTTTCGGGTATTATGCTCTAATTAAAATGAACACTATAGATTGATTGGTACATCTCTCTCTTCTTCCTTACAAGCTTTTGCCAATATATATTTCCAAGGGCAGTCAGTAAGAATGCCATCCATTACACTTCCCCTACTAAATCAGTGATCTTTCGAAGCCTAGTTTTGGCAAAAAATTTTTGATCTGGTTGGGTTTTAAAGATCTGGTTTTTTTCCAGCCCTTGCAACAAATGTTGGATCAATTCGTTTGTTTGTTTTCCGAGATTAATTTGGTCTAACTTATTATTTTTTAATTTCAGTTTAATTTAAATCTAAATTTTTTAATTATTACTTTTCATACTATGTAAATTTAAATTATATATCTATACACAACGTAATCATATAATTCAAATTAAATACCGCGACTGCTTTTAGTCTGCGTTAAAAAATAAATAAATAATCGAGCAAATTTCGCATTCGATATCATATCGCAATTATAATTACTAGTTGTATTGAGTATTGTTCATGTTTCTGGTATCCTCAACATGCGATATTCAAGCTTTATATTGAGTCAGTGCAGAACAGTTTTTACTCTTTGCGCTTCGTGGACTTAATTGGGACCTTTATCCCATACTAACAGACTCTTGACCGTAGAAAAGTTTTTGGGGTAATTTTCCTCCATAAATGAATATTCGGTGAAATCCTCTCCCCATCTCTTTTAGAACGCCTTAAATTTAATATTCCCACCAAGTCCACCAGGTTTTTCTTGTTCCGCCTTGCTGTGGGACTATCCCGGCACGTTGTATTACTAACAAGTAGAAAGGCGTGGGTCTAATCCCGCCTGCCGTGGGATGATCCCGGCGCGTTGTCAAGCTAATGTAGCATATCTACCCTACCATAAGTACAATGTTAAAGGGTAGAACAATCCGTTCATACATTGTGACACTTTGTCATAAATACAAATATACAAATGCCCTAAGTACATTAAAAGACCGCCCAGAATTATATAAACATTCCAGCGCGCAGGCAATACGATCCGTCGCTTATATACAAGCCGATCACCGAACGTGGGAATGCTGAGCATTCACTTAGCACCTCAAGCGGTCAAACTGTATATAACATATGCATGCCTTCAACATACATATGTATATACCCACATACATATTAATACGTAGCTATAAGCAATGCATGTTTTCGGGTTAGCTAAATCCAACATAAACATCTAACAATTCATTCGTAATAAAGAATCACAAGGGAGCAGACGCTCCAAATAAACTCAAACTAAATTAAAACTATCTTAATTACAATAAACTCAAACAGTTATAGCAAACTTATTACACTAACCAATAGTGTAATTGAGTAACCGAACCCTAGCAGTACTTTGTTCTCTAGTTGTTCTTGCGCATTTCTATATTTCCCGTAATCGAACTGCAGCGTCGTTGCATTAAATAAATTTTCTAGCAAAGTCAGGCCCTGGGCAGACTGAGATCTGTAGTTTAAGAAACCATTGAAGTATTAGTATAAGAAAGTATAATGAATTGTTAGTATAAGAAGTCAAATGGAATTATTGAATTGTCTAGATGTGTAAGCTAATCTCTTATATTTAAGCTAGCGAGTAAGTTCTTGTTTTCGGCAATGCAGCTGTCGCGAGCGGCTGGCAGTTGATTTCGTACATTTCGCATCACCACACGCACGCCGCCAGCCTCTCCGCGTTTGACAGTCTTAATAAATTGTACTTTTTACGGAATTGCAATTTGGTTTATTTAACTTAGTTAAATATTGTTTTCGATTTTTCATTGGCGCCCGAGCAGGGACTTTCATTCGCGGTCGTTGGTCTATTAGACATTTCGAGGCTTGGTGTGTTTGCGTGTCGGTTCGGTAGTTGGTTTTGTGATTTCCCTGGAGCTGTTGGCCTTAGGAATACTCTGGACTTAGATCACCTGGATTTGTGGATCAAGTTGGAATTAACTGGAGAAAATGCCCAGAATTGAGCCAATGAGCGACTCTTCTGATGACCAGGTAACAGTGCCCAAACGAGTCAGTGCATAGGTGATATTAGAAAGTGCAAGCTTAGAAGCGGCACATATTTAAAGTACACATCTAAGTACCGCTCCCTTTGTTGCACATAATAGACATTGCGTTTCGGCACTGGTAAATTTGATTTTAGTGAATAACTCGAAGCAAAACATAAAAACCCAAAATTAATAAAACAAACGAAAAAGCATAAATAAAAGTGAAATATTGACTTAAATTGTGTACTTGAATTTATTTATATACGCATATACATATTCGCCGTTTCTCTTAATTCCGCTATTCGCTAAGATCTCGATACGTTCGGTGGTGGGTTTTGACCTTTGCTTCTTACTTTTCGCTTCAGTTCTTGCACATAAGCAAAAGCGCGGTTAGCAGGTATATGCATACAGTTGGTGGAATTTAACTTTCGTTGTTTTACTTTACTTATTCGTTTTTCGTTTTGCTTGCGCCAGCGCTGCTTATGCTTAAACATCAGCGCTAACAGACATACATACATACATACATATGTACGCTGAGCGGCTGCACTTTCGTATAGTTGTTATTGGCAAATCGTTCGTTTACATATACGTGTGTTGTTGTTGTTTGCACAGAGCGCAGTCCACGCCTGTATAACTATAATCAGCCGAATATCGCTAATTGGGTGATTATCGTTACGCAGTCGCTTGTGAGTTCGAGTGTTTAATTGTTTGTTGTTGCTGCCAGCGCATATCTGCATACGCGCTGCTGCTTTAGCTTCTCTTATCTCTGTGATTCGAGAAGGCAGTCTACTTAGTCAGCTGATTAACTTTATTCATCTGATTATCTTTGTTAGCCAGTGGTGTTGATCGGCTAACTATCTTTAATCAGCTGATTATCTTTAATCATCTGATTATCTTCGCTCGTATTATCGGTCAACTATCTGTAATCAGTTGATTATCTTTAATCATCTGATTATCTTTAACCATCTGATTATCTTCGGTCATTCGATTCTTTATTAGCTGATTTTTCGTGAGGTAGTACACTTACGTGCACTCAAATAGATCCACATTTAAAAAAAAAAAAAAAGTTTTTAATATGGCACACAAATCAGATCCGAATGATACCGTTCTTCTTGGCGAGGAAACTTGTCTCAGTGCTCGTTTAAGCCAATTATTCGTAAAATTAGAAAAGGTAGAGAGCGACATTGAGAGACAACGGAGTTCACTCGTTAATAAAATGGTGAACCCAAGCAAATTTGAAATTCAGTGCCGGCTAGACATTCTAAATTCGTACATTACTAAAGCCATGGACCTTCAGTCAGAGATCGATGCAATAGATCCTGACAATACTAGCCGCGCAATGCTGGAGGAAACGTGTATTCTGGCCCGATCATCGTATATGTCTGCCCTTAGCGCGTACCACGCGTCCGAAAACGTACCTCCAGTATCTCACCATTCTCACCTGCCCAAACTTAAATTGCCTAAATTCAGCGGTAAACATTCAGAATATAGGCAGTTTATCGGTCTGTTTAATAGTTTGGTAGATTCTGATCGCTCGCTATCAAACATTGAGAAATTCAACCATTTGATATCGTGCTTATCAGATGAGGCGTTAGGTACCATCAGAGCTTTTCAGGTGTCTGATGCAAACTACCCAAAGGCATTAGAGAGCCTAAGTAGAGTGTACGACAACAAATGTCTGATATTTTTTGACACCCTTGCCCAGTTGTTCGATATTGAGCCAATGTATAAGCCATCGGCAATTGGAATTCGCACAATGGTAGACTCGGTATCAGCAATTTTTGATTCGTTAATGTCAGTTGGAGATGAGCAAGACTTCGCTAACGCTATTTTGATACACATAGTCATGTCTAAGGTTGATCCTCATACAAAGTCGAAGTATGAGGAGCAACTGGACTATAATACATTACCGAAATGGGCCGATTGTGTTGTGGCTTTGAACAGGCGATATCAGCATTTGTCTGCTGAAGAAAGTTCAAAGTCTAGGATGAAGCAAAAATCCGACATGAAACCTGCCAAAAAGTCGTCATTTGCATGCACGAATGTCGAGAAAGTAGTTGAACCCTCATGCAGCTTTTGCAGTGCCAACCATATGATTGGAAATTGCCAAGGGTTCGCAGCATTGCCAGTTGACGAAAGATTTAATTTCGTAAAATCTAGTCAACTTTGTATTAATTGCTTGCATTCAGGGCACAGAGTGTCCAACTGTACTGCGTCGAAGTGTAGAGTTTGTTCTCATCCTCATAACACTCTCCTTCACAAATACGCATTAGAAACAGTACAAGCATCCGCTCATCCTGCCCATGTGAACCATGTTGCTAGCGAAGTCGACCAAGTAATCCTTGCAACTGCAGTTGTAACAGTTCGAGACAGATTTGGTCAAAAGCGAAACGCTAGAGCCTTGTTGGATTCAGGCTCGCAGGTAAACTTTATAACGGAAGAGCTCGCTCAAGCTTTGCGCCTTCAACGCAAAAATAAGTGCTTGACCGTAAAGTCGGTTGGACAGGCTATATTGACAGCAAAGAGCGAGGTATCGACGATAGTTTCGTCTCGAGCAACGAGACACCAGTTTAGCGCCGATTTTTGGGTGCTAAAGTCAATTTGTAGCAGGCAGCCAGACTGTGATCTTCCCGTCAATCGGTGGAAGATTCCATCCAATGTCGAACTGGCTGACCCTCAATTTCATAGACCCCAAGAAATAGATATGCTTCTGGGAGCAGACTCCTTTTTCGACTTGCTACGTAGTGGACAAATAAGATTGGCGAATAAAGGTCCAGTGCTGCAAAGGACGTTGCTTGGTTGGGTGGCATCAGGGCGGTGCGGGAAAATTCGTACCAAGAGCCCAGTATGCTGCTCAGTGATGCAACATAGACAAGAAGCTGTCCCAGAGACAAGTGTTTCGGAAAATTATTCTGCAGAACACTTTGTTTGCGAACAAAGCTTTCGGGACAGCATTTGGAAATTGCCGACAGGACATTTTGGAATCAGTGTGTCATGCAAGACTGATCCCAAACTGCTCCAATGTCCCCCAGAAATAGTTAAAAGACAGGTTCTCTCGGTAGAACGTAGAGGTTTTAATGCTAAAATCAATATTATGTATTTGAGTTTCGTAAACGAGTATCGTGTACTTGGTCGCTTGTCCGTCTCAGATGCAAAAGTTCCACCAGGACCACATTACGCCGTTTCACACCAGTGCGTCCTGAGTCCTGAGAGCAGTTCCACCACACTTCGAGCGATGTTTGACGTCTCGCGTAAGCCAACATCGCCACACGCTGCTAACAAGTTTCTGATGGTGGAACATACTACTCAGAGGGATCTAATTCGTTCATGTCGTAAGTTCGGTCTGAACCGATATGCCTTAACGGCAAATATCAAACGGGGAAAAAGGCAGGTGCCCGAAATTCTCGTAGTGGGCGAACGTCAATTGGCAAAATGGTTTTCAAACCATTTATACGTATTAAAAGAAGGCGGAAATAAGAAACGTTTGATTTCCAATGATGCCGATTCGACAAATACGCTTGGCATGAGGAGGACACCAAGGTCGGATACTTTTCAGTATCGCTTGGAAGGTAGCTTCGCCAAATTAAGTCCTACCAAGCGGAAAACATTGTTTGATGGGTTTGCGTATATATTAGCCCAAATATACGCATTGGACCTATGTCGAATCGAGAGTGCGAGTGTCTGGAATGATTCAGAAATCGCACTACATTGTATAAAAAGTTCCCCTTTATTATTAGCAACATTCGTAGCCAATCGAGTTGCAGGCATCAAAGGGATGGCCATTGATGTATCTTGGAGACATGGACCGACACTATCAAGAGGGTGTGACGTTCCGAAACTCAAATTTTGTCGGAAACTGGTAACAGTGGATCAATTAAGATCAATAATCATTGTAGAAATACAAACTGTCGAACTCGAGAAGATACTGCTGAACCCAGCTCAGCGAGCAGGGCGCACAGTTACATTTGATAGACCAAAAAAGGATGATATCGTGCATCCAAGTTTGCAATTGCTGACCACATTGATTTACAAGTCAGGCGAGTTAGGAAGACAAGTTACTTTGACTCAGTTAGGAGTAGATTTGTGTGGCCCCCCAAATGTGTTGCCAAATATAAGAGGACGATTTCCGCTTAAGGTGTATATTGCAGTGGTTGCTTGTTTTGCTTCGAAGGCTGTTCATCTGAAATTTGTAGCAGACTTGTCCACTAATGTCTTTCTCTGTCCTTTGAACAGCTTCATCGCGCGACGTGGCATTCCCGGCCAGCCATACTTGGACAAGGCGACCAATTTCGTGGGGACGAGCAACCACTTAAAGGAGCGTCAGGACGCATTCAACCGGCAGAAGGGCAGGCTGCAGCTATTTGCAGCGGAGCGAGGGATGAAGTGGAGGTTCATCCCTCAGAGAGCGCCGCACGTCAAAGAACTGTGGGAAGCAGCAGGGAAGCCGGCCAGGCATCTGCCAATGCGGCAGATCGGCAGCGCGTCGCTCACCGACGCCGAGGTCCGAAGTCACCTGGCCAACGTGGAGGCGATGGCAAACTCACGGCCGCTGACACCGCTGGGCAGCGACGGAGAAGCGCTCACCCCAGGCCACTTCCTCGTCGGACAGCCGGTTCGTTCGCTGCCGCAAGAGTTCGAGCGGGCCACACAAAGCAGCGAAATTTCGTGCTCTCGCAGGTGGCAGCTGCTGTCCACGCCCAGACAGCGCTTCTGGCAAGCGTGGTCGAAGGATTGCGTCCACAATCTTCAGCAGCGAGGGAAGTGGAAGGAGGCGGTCGACATCGTCAAGATTGGGGATCTCGTTGTGGTCCACGAGGACAACACGCCTCCTCAACGGTGGACAATGGGCCGCGTCGTGGACGTAACAACAGGAGGCGACGGGCGAATCAGGGTCGCCGACGTTGAAATGGGCATTGGCTTGTTCAAGCGCCCAATTGCGAAGCTAGCCATTAGATTGAAGGCGATCCCTTCAAGGTGGCCGGTGTTAGTTCATAAGCATAGTTACGTAGTTTAAGAAACCATTGAAGTATTAGTATAAGAAAGTATAATGAATTGTTAGTATAAGAAGTCAAATGGAATTATTGAATTGTCTAGATGTGTAAGCTAATCTCTTATATTTAAGCTAGCGAGTAAGTTCTTGTTTTCGGCAATGCAGCTGTCGCGAGCGGCTGGCAGTTGATTTCGTACATTTCGCATCACCACACGCACGCCGCCAGCCTCTCCGCGTTTGACAGTCTTAATAAATTGTACTTTTTACGGAATTCCAATTTGGTTTATTTAACTTAGTTAAATATTGTGCAGTGGCTACGAGTAATAACTCGAAGAGTCCCCGTATTCGGCGTAACAGTCGCTCTGTTGCCGCCCCGCTGCTCCCCCTTCACCCCCTAATAATTCGGTGCTACCTGTAATCAACTCTAATGTAACAAGTAAAAACACCAAAAGCCCTCCAAGTCGACGTAATAGTCACCCCGTTGCTACTCCCATAGCAGTTCAGCCTCCCCTGCTTACGGTCGTGGCTCCACGTAAGCAGGTATTTATATCTAGACTATCTGCAGATACGACTATTGAGTCTATTGCAGCTTTTATCGCTACCAAAACTCCAGGTAGCGTTTCAATTTCTAAATTTAATTTCTCTGAGCCAAGAGAAATTTCATCATTTAAGATTAGTGTGTCCCCTGACATATTTCCTATCATATGTGATCCAAAGTTCTGGCCCCCACATATGATTGTACATGAGTTCAAACCGAAAAATAGAACTCGTTCAACTCCAGTCATCCTTCCGACTAGTGATTCCACTCAAGCGGCCCCGGTCATAACTTCAAAAAACTAGGCTCTGACCAACCTTTCATTCAGTATCTGAATGTTAGGGGTCTTGGGTCTAAGTTAAAACAGTTGCATAAAAATAGTTTATCTTTTGATTCTGACATTGTTGCATTTTCAGAGACTTGGCTGAATTCTAGCATATCTGATAATGAAATAATGTCATCTCATTATAACATTTTCAGGCGCGATCGTCTTAATCGACGCGGTGGTGGAGTTCTTATTTCAGTAAAATCCTCCCTTAATGCTGAATTAATTGATGTTTCAGCACTGGACGAAATTGAATTTGTTGCCGTTAAGGTTACTTTTTCGTCATTTGCCCTTTATGTAACTTGCTCTTACATTCCTCCTTCCTCAGAAATGTCAGTTTATTTACAGCATTTCAATTTCATCAAAGAAATATTTAGTCACATTCGTGATTGTGATTTCTTTGTGATACTAGTCGAGCACTTTTAATAGAGGGGCGTGGTGCAGCTGTTAGGGCTCTGACGCGTGAGCGTATGAAGTCCAAGGTTCAAATCCCGTCAGTGAAATATTTTGATTATCATTTTTTTTAGACCCCGTACTCTAAAAAAGAGTAGAGGGGTCTATTAAGTTTGTCTGAAGCGAAATGTGCGTAACAGGCAGAAAGAGGCGTGGCCGACCCCATAAAGTATATATATTCTTGATCAGCATCAACAGCCGAGTCGATATAGCAATGTCCGTCTGTCCGTCTGTCTGTCTGTCTGTCTGTCTGTTTGTCCGTCCGTATGAACACCTGGATCTTCTAAACTACACGAGCTAGAGCAGCCAAATTTGCAATGAAAGTCCGTCTATATGTCAGGCAGGTTAAGTTTATTTCAAATTTTTGCCACGCCCCCTACCGCCCCCGCAAATTGTAAAAACTATTTTCACATCACTATAACTTGAAAACGACTAGAGCTAGAGAGACCAAATTCACACATTATGTGTATGGTACCAATATAACTGTCCTCACCAAGTTTGATCCGGATCGGACAACTATAGCCTATAGCTCCCATAGGACAAATCGCTCAAAAATAAAAAAAATTTGTATGAAGACATGTAATGTTAGTTGGCCGATCGCAACCAAACTCACACAGGATGTGTATAATTATTAAAAGTATCATCACCAAATTTGGTCCAAATCGGATAACAACAACATATAAAACAAATTAATCAAAAATGCTGAATTTTATGAATAAATTGTTTGTTTACACTTGTTTGCAATAAAAGATTTTACTCTACATTTAGCTACTGCAACTTTAATAAGGAGCGTAGTCTAGGTAGTAGAGACGCGCGCTTCGCACGTGTTTGTTAGACCGGGATCCCGGGTTCGAATCCAGTCAGTGAAATATGTTTTTTGTTTACTTTTTAAATTTTAATTATTTACATAAACTTCAAAGCGGAGTGTGGTCTAAGTAGTAAAGATGCCTAATCCAATTCTTCGCACTTGTATGTTAACCCGGGATCATGGGTTCGAGCGCCGTCAGGGACATTTTATTAATTTTTGTTATATAACAAAATAACAAAAAAAATATTACATGTAAATGCAGATAGTCGAGCACTTTTTATAGAGGGGCGTGGTGCAGTTGTTAGGGCTCTGACGCGTGAGCATATGAAGTCCAAGGTTCAAATCCCGTCAGTGAAATATTTTGATTATCATTTTTTTTTTTATTTCAATTTAAATTTAAAATAATAATTTCGAATTGTAAAATAATAATTTCAAATTGTAAGACATGGCTTATTTTTAAAATAAGCCAAGTATGAAAATTGTGCATTTAATTGAGTATATTTGTATATAAATATGTATGTATACAAAATGTGAATCACTCCGCTTTTCTTCTTTTTCGTATGGAAAATGCGCACTTCTGTGAGTACGGGGTCTTTTACAGTCGGCTCGCTCAACTGTAGCCTTTCTTACTTGTTTTCAAATCAATCATATATCTAATCGTCTGAACCGGATGCTGGATCTTATCTTCGTTAATGATTCATCCAGTGCCATTGTCACTAGATCTTCTCCTGTAGTTGCTCCTGAAGATTCTTTTCATCCTACTCTAGAAGTTTCCCTGTCTATCCCTAACTTCATCCGTTCACCTCCTTCATCCTCTTCCAAGTCGCGCCGTTGCTTTCGCAAAGGAAATTTTTCTTTGCTAAATCAACTGATTTTTGCTACTGACTGGTCTATACTATACAGCACGAATGATATTAACATAGCTGTCGAGTATTTTTACAACATATTAAATTCAATCTTTGATGTCTGTATTCCATATAGTGTTGTAAAGTCCGTTTCCTTGGTTCTCACCAAGGCTATCTAACTTAAAAAATAAAAAATCAAAATATTTTAAAAAGTTTAAGCAGACAGGTTCTAGCTTAGACTTTTTAAATTATTTTAAAGCAAAAGCAGCCTTTACCCTTCTTAATTCTCAATGCTATGAAAATTATCTCGTTCGATGCAAGAATCAATTTGCGCGCGATCCTAAACAATTTTATAACTTTGTTAACTCTAAACGCAAATCTTCTACTTTACCCAATTCTTTTTTCTTCAATACTGCTAAAGTAAGTGACGACTCGGCTGCTTCCGATCTCTTTGCTAACTTTTTTCAATCTACGTATTCCCCTAGTTTGCCTACTAACTTCTTTTACCCCTTTAAACTTCCATCCTCTAATTCCGTTTTTTAGACCCCGTACTCTAAAAAAGAGTAGAGGGGTCTATTAAGTTTGTCTGAAGCGAAATGTGCGTAACAGGCAGAAAGAGGCGTGGCCGACCCCATAAAGTATATATATTCTTGATCAGCATCAACAGCCGAGTCGATATAGCAATGTCCGTCTGTCCGTCTGTCTGTCTGTCTGTCTGTCTGTCCGTCCGTATGAACACCTGGATCTTCTAAACTACACGAGCTAGAGCAGCCAAATTTGCAATGAAAGTCCGTCTATATGTCAGGCAGGTTAAGTTTATTTCAAATTTTTGCCACGCCCCCACCGCCCCCGCAAATTGTAAAAAACTATTTTCACATCACTATAACTTGAAAACGACTAGAGCTAGAGAGACCAAATTCACACATTATGTGTATGGTACCAATATAACTGTCCTCACCAAGTTTGATCCGGATCGGACAACTATAGCCTATAGCTCCCATAGGACAAATCGCTCAAAAATAAAAAATTTGTATGAAGACATGTAATGTTAGTTGGCCGATCGCAACCAAACTCACACAGGATGTGTGTATAATTATTAAAAGTATCATCACCAAATTTGGTCCAAATCGGATAACAACAACATATAAAACAAATTAATCAAAAATGCTGAATTTTATGAATAAATTGTTTGTTTACACTTGTTTGCAATAAAAGATTTTACTCTACATTTAGCTACTGCAACTTTAATAAGGAGCGTAGTCTAGGTAGTAGAGACGCGTGCTTCGCACGTGTTTGTTAGACCGGGATCCCGGGTTCGAATCCAGTCAGTGAAATATGTTTTTTGTTTACTTTTTAAATTTTAATTATTTACATAAACTTCAAAGCGGAGTGTGGTCTAAGTAGTCAAGATGCCTAATCTAATTCTTCGCACTTGTATGTTAACCCGGGATCATGGGTTCGAGCGCCGTCAGGGACATTTTATTAATTTTTGTTATATAACAAAATAACAAAAAAATATTACATGTAAATGCAGATAGTCGAGCACTTTTAATAGAGGGGCGTGGTGCAGCTGTTAGGGCTCTGACGCGTGAGCATATGAAGTCCAAGGTTCAAATCCCGTCAGTGAAATATTTTGATTATCATTTTTTTTTTTATTTCAATTTAAATTTAAAATAATAATTTCGAATTGTAAAATAATAATTTCAAATTGTAAGACATGGCTTATTTTTAAAATAAGCCAAGTATGAAAATTGTGCATTTAATTGAGTATATTTGTATACAAATATGTATGTATACAAAATGTGAATCACTCCGCTTTTCTTCTTTTTCGTATGGAAAATGCGCACTTCTGTGAGTACGGGGTCTTTTACAGTCGGCTCGCTCAACTGTAGCCTTTCTTACTTGTTTTCCTTATATTTCTGATAGTTGTCTGCTTTCGTCCATTAGCAACTTAAAATCTTCCTTCTCTCCTGGGCCTGACAACATTCCTAGTTGCGTGCTTAAGGAGTGCTCTTCTTCTATAATTAAACCTCTTTCAATTCTTTTTAACCTCTCTTTGGAATCCTCTGTCTTTCCTTCCCTTTGGAAAGAATCTTACATTATCCCTCTGCATAAAAAAGGTTGCAAGTCGGATATATCCAACTACAGGGGAATTGCGAAGTTGTCCGCAATCCCTAAGCTCTTCGAAAAGATAATTACTTCAACTTTGCAACACCTCTGCAAGTCAATTGTCTCCCCTGCCCAACACGGTTTTGTTAAGAGTCGGTTGACTTCGACCAATCTATTGGAATTTACCTCTTTTGTAAATGTGGCATTCCTTAATAGAATGCAAACTGATGTCATCTATACTGATTTCAGTAAAGCGTTTGACTCTGTTAATCATATCCTCCTTCTGCATAAACTATGCATTTTAGGCTTCCCACCTTCCCTTCTTCTGTGGATATCATCATATCTTACAGGTAGGACCCAAAGGGTTATGCTTAGATCAGCCATATCTAAATCTGTCTTCGTTACTTTTGGAGTTCCCCAGGGTAGTCACCTAGGCCCCCTTTTTTTTAATCTTTTTATAAATGACCTTCCTTCTTCACTAGCCCATTGTCGTATACTTATGTATGCCGATGACGTGAAATTATTATTGTCTTATAAGGATCCCCCAGATCATACGCTTCTTCAAGATGATTTAAATTCTATGCACAACTGGTGCATAACTAATCACTTGCACCTAAATTTTTCTAAATGCCTGTTTATGACGTTTAACAGGGTGACTCCTTACTTAGCCAACTATCACATTGACAATATACCTTTAAAAAGTATATTGTCAGTCGTTGACCTCGGTGTTCTTTTTGATAATAAATTAAGTTTCACACATCATATTTCCACTGTGGTTAATAAAGCTAAGGGAACTCTTGGATTTATTAAACGCTTGTCTAAGGAATTTAATGATCCATTCGTCACCAAACTTCTTTATACATACCTAGTCCGTCCCATTCTTGAGTATTGTTCATGTGTCTGGTCTCCTCAACATGCTCATGGTCAAGCTTTAATTGAGTCAGTGCTGAAGCAGTTTTTACTCTTCGCGCTTCGTGGACTTAATTGGGACCCTAATCTTCGCCTTCCATCTTATACTAACAGACTCTTGCTTCTGAATCTTCCATCCCTTACTAATCGGAGAAGAGTTCTTGGGGTAATCTTCCTCCATAAATTAATAATTGGTGATATCTGCTCCCCATCTCTTTTAGAACACCTTAAATTTAATATTCCCTCCAGGACCACTAGGTACTACATACCTTTATCTCTACCAACATGCACAACTGACTATGCTTTGCACAATCGTTTTCGGGTATTATGCTCTAATTATAATGAACACTATAGATTGATTGATACATCTCTCTCTCTCTTCCATATTAAAGCTTCTCTTTACAGCCAACTCCGTTATATCTCTGATTTAAAAGGGCAGTAAGTAATAATGCCATCCATTCTTCCCCCTTAAATCAGTGATCTTTCGAGCTAGTTTTGGCAAAATTTTTTTGATCTGGTTGGGTTTTTCTGGTTTTTTCCCAGCCCTTGCAACAAATGTTGGATCAATTTGTTTGTTTGTTTTCCGAGATTAATGGTCTAATTATTATCTTTTTAATTTCAGTTTAATTTAAATTTAAATTTTTTAATTATTACTTTTAATACTATGTAAATTTAAATTATATATCTATACACAACGTAATCATATAATTAAATTAAATACTCGCGACTGCTTTTAGTCTGCGTTAAAAAATAAATAAATAATGAGCAAATTTCGCATTCGATATCATATCGCAATTATAATTACTATTGTATTGAATATCGATATATGATTTATCGTATCGTATGCATGCATGTGCGTGCATCGTCCGCGAGAAGCGCTGTCGCTACACAAGCAGCGAAAACGTTCGCTCACATGTTTGTATGGTTCTGTCTCGCTTGCACGCATGCATTGACATTGCGTGCAATTGTTAACTTTGTTACGTGTCTAGCTCTTTTGTTTATTGTCCGATTGTTTAGCAACCTGCACACCAAAAATGATATTTCTAAGGGCTATAGTTACTGAGATATTCGCTTAAAACATTAATTTTTTCGTAGGTGACCATAGTTTTTTACAATTTGCGGAGGCGTTAAGGGGCGTGGCAAAGATTTGAAATAAACTTGATCTGCCTGACATAAAGACGGACTTTCATTCTAAATTTGGTGGCTCTAGCTTTTGTAGTTTAAAAGATCCAGGTGTTCATACGGACAGACGGACAGACGGACATTGCTATATCGACTCGGCTGTTGATGCTGATCAAGAATATATATACTTTATGGGGTCTGCCACGCCTCCTTCTGCCTGTTACGCACATTTCGCTTCAGACAAACTTAATACACTCCTCTACTCTTTTTTAGAGTACGGGGTCTAAAAAAGTAATTTTCGGCCGATTTGTCCTATGGGAGCTATAGGCTATAGTTGTCCGATCCAGACAAAATTTGGTGAGGATAGTTACAATGGTACCTTACACTTAATGTGTTAGTTTGATTACAGTCGCTCAACTAAAACTTCGTGTCTCCATACAAATCAAAAATTTTCGGCCGATTTGTCCTATGGGAGCTATAGGCTGTAGTAGTCTGATCCAGACCAAATTTGGTGAGGATAGTTATAATGGTACCATAAACATAATGTGTTAGTTTGGTTACAGTCCCTCAACTAAAACTTCATGTCTCCATACAAATCACGAATTTTCGACCGATTTATCCTATTGGAGCTATGGGCTATAGTTGTCCGATCCGGACCAAATTTAGTGAGGATAGTTGGATAGGTACCATACAAGCGAAATGTGCGTAACAGGCAGAAAGAGGCGTGGCCGACCCCATAAAGTATATATATTCTTGATCAGCATCAACAGCCGAGTCGATATAGCAATGTCCGTCTGTCCGTCTGTCTGTCCGTCCGTATGAACACCTGGATCTTCTAAACTACACGAGCTAGAGCAGCCAAATTTGCAATGAAAGTCCGTCTATATGTCAGGCAGGTTAAGTTTATTTCAAATTTTTGCCACGCCCCCTACCGCCCCCGCAAATTGTAAAAAACTATTTTCACATCACTATAACTTGAAAACGACTAGAGCTAGAGAGACCAAATTCACACATTATGTGTATGGTACCAATATAACTGTCCTCACCAAGTTTGATCCGGATCGGACAACTATAGCCTATAGCTCCCATAGGACAAATCGCTCAAAAATAAAAAATTTGTATGAAGACATGTAATGTTAGTTGGCCGATCGCAACCAAACTCACACAGGATGTGTGTATAATTATTAAAAGTATCATCACCAAATTTGGTCCAAATCGGATAACAACAACATATAAAACAAATTAATCAAAAATGCTGAATTTTATGAATAAATTGTTTGTTTACACTTGTTTGCAATAAAAGATTTTACTCTACATTTAGCTACTGCAACTTTAATAAGGAGCGTAGTCTAGGTAGTAGAGACGCGCGCTTCGCACGTGTTTGTTAGACCGGGATCCCGGGTTCGAATCCAGTCAGTGAAATATGTTTTTTGTTTACTTTTTTTAAATTTTAATTATTTACATAAACTTCAAAGCGGAGTGTGGTCTAAGTAGTAAAGATGCCTAATCTAATTCTTCGCACTTGTATGTTAACCCGGGATCATGGGTTCGAGCGCCGTCAGGGACATTTTATTAATTTTTGTTATATAACAAAATAACAAAAAAATATTACATGTAAATGCAGATAGTCGAGCACTTTTAATAGAGGGGCGTGGTGCAGCTGTTAGGGCTCTGACGCGTGAGCATATGAAGTCCAAGGTTCAAATCCCGTCAGTGAAATATTTTGATTATCATTTTTTTTTAGACCCCGTACTCTAAAAAAGAGTAGAGGGGTCTATTAAGTTTGTCTGAAGCGAAATGTGCGTAACAGGCAGAAAGAGGCGTGGCCGACCCCATAAAGTATATATATTCTTGATCAGCATCAACAGCCGAGTCGATATAGCAATGTCCGTCTGTCCGTCTGTCTGTCTGTCTGTCTGTCTGTCCGTCCGTATGAACACCTGGATCTTCTAAACTACACGAGCTAGAGCAGCCAAATTTGCAATGAAAGTCCGTCTATATGTCAGGCAGGTTAAGTTTATTCCAAATTTTTGCCACGCCCCCTACCGCCCCCGCAAATTGTAAAAAACTATTTTCACATCACTATAACTTGAAAACGACTAGAGCTAGAGAGACCAAATTCACACATTATGTGTATGGTACCAATATAACTGTCCTCACCAAGTTTGATCCGGATCGGACAACTATAGCCTATAGCTCCCATAGGACAAATCGCTCAAAAATAAAAAATTTGTATGAAGACATGTAATGTTAGTTGGCCGATCGCAACCAAACTCACACAGGATGTGTGTATAATTATTAAAAAGTATCATCACCAAATTTGGTCCAAATCGGATAACAACAACATATAAAACAAATTAATCAAAAATGCTGAATTTTATGAATAAATTGTTTGTTTACACTTGTTTGCAATAAAAGATTTTACTCTACATTTAGCTACTGCAACTTTAATAAGGAGCGTAGTCTAGGTAGTAGAGACGCGCGCTTCGCACGTGTTTGTTAGACCGGGATCCCGGGTTCGAATCCAGTCAGTGAAATATGTTTTTTGTTTACTTTTTAAATTTTAATTATTTACATAAACTTCAAAGCGGAGTGTGGTCTAAGTAGTAAAGATGCCTAATCTAATTCTTCGCACTTGTATGTTAACCCGGGATCATGGGTTCGAGCGCCGTCAGGGACATTTTATTAATTTTTGTTATACAACAAAATAACAAAAAAATATTACATGTAAATGCAGATAGTCGAGCACTTTTAATAGAGGGGCGTGGTGCAGCTGTTAGGGCTCTGACGCGTGAGCATATGAAGTCCAAGGTTCAAATCCCGTCAGTGAAATATTTTGATTATCATTTTTTTTTTATTTCAATTTAAATTTAAAATAATAATTTCGAATTGTAAAATAATAATTTCAAATTGTAAGACATGGCTTATTTTTAAAATAAGCCAAGTATGAAAATTGTGCATTTAATTGAGTATATTTGTATATAAATATGTATGTATACAAAATGTGAATCACTCCGCTTTTCTTCTTTTTCGTATGGAAAATGCGCACTTCTGTGAGTACGGGGTCTTTTACAGTCGGCTCGCTCAACTGTAGCCTTTCTTACTTGTTTTCCTTATATTTCTGATAGTTGTCTGCTTTCGTCCATTAGCAACTTAAAATCTTCCTTCTCTCCTGGGCCTGACAACATTCCTAGTTGCGTGCTTAAGGAGTGCTCTTCTTCTATAATTAAACCTCTTTCAATTCTTTTTAACCTCTCTTTGGAATCCTCTGTCTTTCCTTCCCTTTGGAAAGAATCTTACATTATCCCTCTGCATAAAAAGGTTGCAAGTCGGATATATCCAACTACAGGGAATTGCGAAGTTGTCCGCAATCCCTAAGCTCTTCGAAAAGATAATTACTTCAACTTTGCAACACCTCTGCAAGTCAATTGTCTCCCCTGCCCAACACGGTTTTGTTAAGAGTCGGTTGACTTCGACCAATCTATTGGAATTTACCTCTTTTGTAAATGTGGCATTCCTTAATAGAATGCAAACTGATGTCATCTATACTGATTTCAGTAAAGCGTTTGACTCTGTTAATCATATCCTCCTTCTGCATAAACTATGCATTTTAGGCTTCCCACCTTCCCTTCTTCTGTGGATATCATCATATCTTACAGGTAGGACCCAAAGGGTTATGCTTAGATCAGCCATATCTAAATCTGTCTTCGTTACTTCTGGAGTTCCCCAGGGTAGTCACCTAGGCCCCCCTTTTTTTAATCTTTTTATAAATGACCTTCCTTCTTCACTAGCCCATTGTCGTATACTTATGTATGCCGATGACGTGAAATTATTATTGTCTTATAAGGATCCCCCAGATCATACGCTTCTTCAAGATGATTTAAATTCTATGCACAACTGGTGCATAACTAATCACTTGCACCTAAATTTTTCTAAATGCCTGTTTATGACATTTAACAGGGTGACTCCTTACTTAGCCAACTATCACATTGACAATATACCTTTAAAAGTATATTGTCAGTCGTTGACCTCGGTGTTCTTTTTGATAATAAATTAAGTTTCACACATCATATTTCCACTGTGGTTAATAAAGCTAAGGGAACTCTTGGATTTATTAAACGCTTGTCTAAGGAATTTAATGATCCATTCGTCACCAAACTTCTTTATACATACCTAGTCCGTCCCATTCTTGAGTATTGTTCATGTGTCTGGTCTCCTCAACATGCTCATGGTCAAGCTTTAATTGAGTCAGTGCTGAAGCAGTTTTTACTCTTCGCGCTTCGTGGACTTAATTGGGACCCTAATCTTCGCCTTCCATCTTATACTAACAGACTCTTGCTTCTGAATCTTCCATCCCTTACTAATCGGAGAAGAGTTCTTGGGGTAATCTTCCTCCATAAATTAATAATTGGTGATATCTGCTCCCCCATCTCTTTTAGAACACCTTAAATTTAATATTCCCTCCAGGACCACTAGGTACTACATACCTTTATCTCTACCAACATGCACAACTGACTATGCTTTGCACAATCGTTTTCGGGTATTATGCTCTAATTATAATGAACACTATAGATTGATTGATACATCTCTCTCTCTCTTCCATATTAAAGCTTCTCTTTACAGCCAACTCCGTTATATCTCTGATTTAAAAGGGCAGTAAGTAATAATGCCATCCATTCTTCCCCTTAAATCAGTGATCTTTCGAGCTAGTTTTGGCAAAATTTTTTTGATCTGGTTGGGTTTTTCTGGTTTTTTCCCAGCCCTTGCAACAAATGTTGGATCAATTTGTTTGTTTTTTTCCGAGATTAATGGTCTAATTATTATCTTTTTAATTTCAGTTTAATTTAAATTTAAATTTTTTAATTATTACTTTTAATACTATGTAAATTTAAATTATATATCTATACACAACGTAATCATATAATTAAATTAAATACTCGCGACTGCTTTTAGTCTGCGTTAAAAAATAAATAAATAATGAGCAAATTTCGCATTCGATATCATCGCAATTATAATTACTATTGTATTGAATATCGATATATGATTTATCGTATCGTATGCATGCATGTGCGTGCATCGTCCGCGAGAAGCGCTGTCGCTACACAAGCAGCGAAAACGTTCGCTCACATGTTTGTATGGTTCTGTCTCGCTTGCACGCATGCATTGACATTGCGTGCAATTGTTAACTTTGTTACGTGTCTAGCTCTTTTGTTTATTGTCCGATTGTTTAGCAACCTGCACACCAAAAATGGTATTTCTAAGGGCTATAGTTACTGAGATATTCGCTTAAAACATTAATTTTTTTCGTAGGTGACCATAGTTTTTTACAATTTGCGGAGGCGTTAAGGGGCGTGGCAAAGATTTGAAATAAACTTGATCTGCCTGACATAAAGACGGACTTTCATTCTAAATTTGGTGGCTCTAGCTTTTGTAGTTTAAAAGATCCAGGTGTTCATACGGACAGACGGACAGACGGACATTGCTATATCGACTCGGCTGTTGATGCTGATCAAGAATATATATACTTTATGGGGTCTGCCACGCCTCCTTCTGCCTGTTACGCACATTTCGCTTCAGACAAACTTAATACACTCCTCTACTCTTTTTTAGAGTACGGGGTCTAAAAAGTAATTTTCGGCCGATTTGTCCTATGGGAGCTATAGGCTATAGTTGTCCGATCCAGACAAAATTTGGTGAGGATAGTTACAATGGTACCTTACACTTAATGTGTTAGTTTGATTACAGTCGCTCAACTAAAACTTCGTGTCTCCATACAAATCAAAAATTTTCGGCCGATTTGTCCTATGGGAGCTATAGGCTATAGTTGTCCGATCCAGACAAAATTTGGTGAGGATAGTTACAATGGTACCTTACACTTAATGTGTTAGTTTGATTACAGTCGCTCAACTAAAACTTCGTGTCTCCATACAAATCAAAAATTTTCGGCCGATTTGTCCTATGGGAGCTATAGGCTATAGTAGTCTGATCCAGACCAAATTTGGTGAGGATAGTTATAATGGTACCATAAACATAATGTGTTAGTTTGGCTACAGTCCCTCAACTAAAACTTCATGTCTCCATACAAATCACGAATTTTCGACCGATTTATCCTATTGGAGCTATGGGCTATAGTTGTCCGATCCGGACCAAATTTAGTGAGGATAGTTGGATAGGTACCATACACATAATGTGTGAGTTTGATCTCACAAGCTCTAGTCGTTTTCAAGTTACGGTGATGTGAAAATAGTTTTTTACAATTTGCGGGGGCGGTAATGGGCGATTTGAAATATACTTGATATGCTCGCGAAGCAGGCGGACTTTCATTCCAAATTTGGTGGCTCTAGCTCTTGTAGTTTAAAAGATCCAGGTGATCATACAGACGGTCGGACAGACGGACAGACATAAGGACAGACGGACATTGCTATATCGTCTTGGTTGTTGATGCTGATCAAGAATATATGTACTATATGGGGTCGGAAAACCCTTCTTCTGCCTGTTACGCACATTTCGCTTCAGACAAACTTAATAGATCCCTATACTCTTTTTTAGAGTACGGGGTCTAAAAAGACAAAGAGAAAGTAACAGTGGAATTTCCAAAATGGAAATATCCGCAAATTTTCTTCAACAAGCCTCGGATTCAATAGATCAGACAGAAGAAAAAACCCTTTTATTCAAATTACAATGAACTATTAACCTTTAAGATTTATCATTGACACAGGTTCCTCGATAAATATCATGACCCAAAACATTTTAAATTATAAGACTTATCCATGTAACTTAAAAGTCCAAACAATAAATGGAATAAATGAACTAAAAAACTTTGTATCATTAGCACCAAGCAAAATATGTCCAGGGCATCAACAATTTTTCACTAAAAAGTATTCAACTAATTATGACATTTTAATAGGAAGGAATTCCCTAGAAGCTTGTAAAGCCCAAATTAATTACAGTGAAAATTCAGTAACATTAGGTGAACATACTTTTAAGTTTAGATACAATGACGAAACAATTTTCTATGACGGTAAACACGAAAGTTTAGATCCACCCTCAGCAAGGGATTTACACATTGCATATGCCATTGATAATGAACTATCAGAAATTAACAAATACAGACTCAATCATCTAAACGATGCAGAGAAAGAAAAATTAAAGAAAGTTCTGTATGAACCCTATTTTAAGCGATCATAAACCACTAGTATATAAAATAAAATATCTCCCTAGTAAAGAGAAAAATGTAGCTGATTCCCTATCTAAAGTAAAACTTGAAGGAAATTATTTAGGAGAAACAAACAGAACGGTAGCCACAATCCACAGTGCGCAAGAAGACAATCATAATTATATACCCATTACAGAAAGACCCATAAATTATTATAACAGACAAATCGAATTCGTAAGCGATGCTGAAAATAAAGTAAACATTACTAACTATTTCCATAAAACTAAAATCAAAATATTCTATAAAGAAATGACAATAGTATTTGCCAAAGACATAATCAAAGAATATCTTTGCAGCAAGAAATCAGTTCTCTATTTTCACAATGAACAAGATTTTCCCACATTCCAAAAAGCCTATATTGTAATAATACATGCAAATATCTTAACTAAAACTATGCTGTCTAAAAATAAATTGGAGGACATATTAACTTATTCACAGTTTAAGGAATTTATTTTAAAGAAACATAAAGAATTACTAAGTTTAGGAATAGAAAAAACTACTAACTGGTTCAGAGAAAATTTCTATTACCCCGATAGTCAAAATTTCATCCAAAACACTATAAACGAATGTCAAACATGTAAGGTCGCAAAAATAGAACTACGAAATTGACTTTTGAATTAACACCCGAAACTTTCAATGTGAAAGAAAAATATATTATGGATTTTTAAATGATAGATAACTTACAATTCTTATCTTGCATTGATATTAATTCAAAATTCGCTTCATTAATAGAAGTTAAATCCCGAGATTGGTTAGAAACAAAAAGAGGAATAATGAGAATTTTTAATGAAATCGGAAAGCCCATAGAAATCAAAGCAGACAAAGGTCAACATTCATATGCGATGCCCTACAAAATTGGTTAATAGAAGAAAACGTTAAAATAAATATAACCTCCAGCAAAACGCCATTTCGGATATCGAAAGATTCCATCGAGCTGTCAATGAAAAACTTAGAATTATAAACAGTGAAAATAGTGTGGAAGACATACTAACTAAGTTCGAAACAATTCTGTTCACATATAATCATAAAATTAAACATAAAACTACAAATCGTACAGTGTAGATATTTTCATTTATGGTGGGACACTAGAATACAACACACAAGATAACAAAGCAAAACAAATCGAACAATTAAACCAAAACCGACAAGATTATGAGATAGACACTAAATATAGACAAGCTCCTCTGGTAAAATCAAAAACACAAATCCTTTCAAGAAAACAGAACAAATTAACCAAATTGACAAAAATCATTTTGAAGAAAATAATAGAGGTAGAAAAGTAACTCATTATAAATCGAAGTTTAATAAGCGAAAGAAAATTAATATAAGTAAATATAACAACCAGGGCCGGATTTACATAGGGGCCAGTGGGGCCAGGGCCCCAGGGCCTCCACCACGAGAGGGCCTCTACCACACGCAATGAAAAATGTTGTAAAGCGCTGTTTTATACCAAACTATTTTCTGTACCAAGCTAATGTTCAAAGAACTTCGTAAAGAATGTAACAGTTCAAGCAAAGATCAAATGAATTAGAATTATTTCGATGGAACCACTGAAACAAACTAGTAAAAATATCGTCCACGAACAAAAGAACTACTTGATAATAATATGCCGAGGAAAGTAATTTATCGACAATTTAGCTTTAGCTTTATCTCATTATAAGTTAACCGATAAAAATCGCTCAATTGATCTGGAAAGAATTTGTAACGGTAAAAAAAAAAAACATTTTAGGCTTTTGCTAGTTTCAAAAAAGTGCGGTTTAAGACGACATGGGTGACCGAATTGTGATCGACACAAAACTCCAAGGGCTTAAAAATGCGGCTCGGAAAAAAAAACTAGAGGGTCTTAAGACACTGTTATCAAAGACATGAAAATTGGACACTTTTTATACTCTCTGCAAGAGAGAGTATATTGTATTTGTGAAAAGTATGTAACAGGCAGAAGGAGGCGTGGCAGACCCCATAAAGTATATATATTCTTGATCAGCATCACAAGCCGAGTCGATATAGCCATGTCCGTCTGTCCGTCTGTCCGTCTGTCTGTCTGTCCGTCTGTCTGTCCGTATGAACAAACAGATTTCAGAGATGGTAACAGCTACAAGTTTGAATTTGGTGTTTATCGACTCGATATTAAGTCAGTCAATACAAGAATCTTTTTTTTTTCGATGCCACGCCCTGTTCGCCCACAATGAGCAAAAAACTAGAAACACCTCGTAAAAATTGATGTTTTAGGCGAATATCTTAGTAACTATGGCACTTGGAACACCCATTTTGGTATGTAGGTTCCTAGTGACGGCATAATTGTATTGTCATCAAAAATTTTGGACTGCCACGCCCCCTTTTCTCACAAGAAATAAAATAATTTGCAAACTTCAATGCCGATTTTAAGGCATATGTTCTTATCGTACAGTCTTGTAATTTCAAATTCGTTTGAAGACAAAATATATCAAACTATCCTGAAAGTTGCATCTAAATCGGACAATAAACAAAAGAGCTAGACATGTAAGAAAGTTGATAATTGAACGCAATGTCAATGCATGTGTGCGAGCGAGATAGAAACATACAAAAATGTGAGCAAACGTTTTCGCTGCTTGCGTAGCTTAGCGGCAGCGCTGCCCGCGAATGCTGGCCGTGCCAACCAATTGTGTATGTATTACATATACACACATACATATGTGTGTGCATACATATAATGTCAAATGTGTATGTGTGTGTATACAGACAATCAGATGTCAATCAATTGATATACCCGGATACCGATTTTATTAAATGATCGGAATAAATTGCAGAGAGTATTCTACGGTCGGGCGTGCTCGACTGTACTTTTTTTTCTTGTTTAATTGGTACATTTGACACGACTCAGTTTGGAAAATGATATCCTCCGTAATATGTCTTTTAAATCACTCGATCGCAAAGAGTACTTATAATTGTCAATAAAATAAAGTACGAGATAAGATTCTTCTAAAGTTTCATTTGTCTCTAGGATATCGAGCTCTATTTTAGAGGCCCCCACCACACCTGGCCCCACGACATTAATGTGGTAAATTCGGCCCTGATAACAACTAATTTCAGGTCAACTAAGCAAACTACTAATTATGGCCATCCTATTAACAATCATCAATCCAACCTTGAATCAAAGTATCGAAATAAACCCCATGAATGCAGCTAAGGGCTACTTGATTTTCAAAACAGGCACAATGGACTTACCAACCGATTTTGAAATCCATTACCTAACTGTAAACTTAACATAAATAGAAACAACTTATAACAAACTAATCAACGAAGCTAGAGAGTTCCGAAATAGAATCCATATTCAATATTTAATCGAAAAACTTGAAAAAGACATTAGTGGCATACAAATTGTAAAACGCAACATATGAGGACTAATTAACGCTGTAGGTTCAGCTTATTAATACTTATTCGGAACATTAGACAATGACGATAAAATGGAATTAGAAAAAAAGATTAATAATTTAGCAGGAAATATCGTTCAGGCTAATGAACTAAATTACATAATAGATGCCGTAAACCAAGGACTAGAAGCAATCAATTCAATTGTATCAGAAAGAAAAAGCCATCAAATAAGAATTGCTAATATTCAATTTTGAACATTTCACCGAATACATCGAAAATATTGAGTTAGGTATGCAACTCACCAGGTTAGGAATATTCAATCCCAAATTGCTTAAATATAACTTTCAAAAACATGTAACTTCTGAGAAAATACTTAACACTAAAAGCTCCATTTGGCTAAAATCCGACACAAATGAAATACTAATTATTTCTAATATTCCACGTAAAATAATAAAAACCCAAATTATTGGGATACTCCCATTTCCAAATCAATATAACAAAGTTTTAACAGAAAATTTTAATGATAGATATTATTTTGAAAATGATGTACTGTTCAATAAGATAACCAAAAGAATCGAAACAAATAATTGTATAATTGGTATATGAGATCAAGCTCCAACAGATTGAAAATTTTCTAAAACTTATAAAAATTATCAAACAACATACATTGAACCAAATATATTAGTAACTTGGAATTTACCGTAAACTAAATTAAATCAAAATTGCGTTAATAACGAACTAAAAATTGAAGGGAACAACATACTCAAAATGTATGATTGTTCATTCTAATTAGATAAAATATCAATAATAAATTCACATTTAGATTACACTCAACATTTATGTAACAAACAATATTACAAAGCTTGAAGCCATATCTTATATTCAAACAAAAGAAATAATATTCGAACGTACTAAATATAACATATTACAAACTATAACTGTAATATCATTTGTAATTACAATTATATGTCTAATATTGTACTTAATCTATAAGTTTAAAACTTTACCCCAAAAATTAATTGTTAAGTACATTAAAACCAATGACACACAAATAGAAGAAATCGAAATTCCAGAAATATGTGAGACAAGCCCCACACTTTACCCATTTGTATCCCCCTGAGGAAAGGCTATTTTCTTAAGGATGGGGGAGTTATACATCGGTAACCCATTACACACCCACAATTCCCTTTATATTTCTATTATAAACAATTATACTATAAACATAGACTCTCGAAAAATCTTAATGTAAACATTCCCATCAATTAACTTGAACATAAAAATTGTAAGACGATATCAGAATCGCCAGAACGTGAGAAATCCGAATTCAGCACCTTAGCAAGCCTAGAGTCACACAAATAGCTCACTAATACATACAAACAATTAGCGTATAAATATCCCCATACAGCCTTCTGTCATGTTAGTTCTAATCTTGCCGCCGAAGCCTGTACTCTCATATTGTATACTTCGATTCAAATAGTGTTTGTAAGAAACTCCGACTGTTAACCTAATATATGAATAAAGTAAAGTGTAATTTTACATATGTGTAAGTGTAAATAAATAAGATAGGAATTAATCTGCTTCTTCTTCATTTTCTATTTGGTATGGAGAAATGCTTACTATACAGGTTGGTCGCCAATGATTGGCATTGGTATGAGTCCGGGGTATGAGTCGGCTCGCTTGAATGTAGCCTTACTTACTTTGTATTTGGCTTATTTTGGGCGAATAAGGCTTGGCATCGAAAAAAAAAAATTCTTGTATTGACTGACTAAATATGGAGTCGATACTGCCCAAGTTCAAACTTGTAGCCTCTTACCATCTCTGAAATCTGGTTGTTCATACAGACAAACAGACGGTCAGTCGGACAGACAGACGGACATGGCTATATAGACTCGGCTTGTGATGCTGATCAAGAAAATATATACTTTATGGGATCGGATAAGCCTCCTTCTGCCTGTTACATAATTTTCACAAACCCAATATACTCTTGCAGAGAGTATGATAAAGTTAATTATACAGTTTTTTCATAATTACACGATTACGTTAATCAATTAATATTTTGGTATTACAATGGATAGTGTTTGCAATAAAACTCTCTGAAACAAACCATTAGTTTGTAATAGGGATATAAGTCGCCAAGAAAATGCCGATATCGAAATTAATTAAAATATCATATTAAATCACATATCGCGTTCGATCTCGATATTATCAATCGCATTCGATATCATCTCGCAATTATAATTACATATCGTATTGAATATCGACATATGATTTATCGTATCACATGCATACATGTGCATATATGCACTGTACGTACAAATAGCATAGGTCGCGACACAAGCAGCGAAAACGTTCGCTCACATGTTTCTATGTCTCTGTCTCGTTTTTACATATGCATCGGCATTGCGTGCAATTATAAACTTTGTTACGTGTCTAGCTCTTTTGTTTATAGTCCGATTTGTGATACTTTATATCCAAACGAATTTTAAATTACAATACCGTACGATAAGATCCAATGCCTTAAAAAAGGCAATGATGTTTGAATATTATTTAACTTCTTGTGGGAAAACGGGGCGTGGCTGTCCAAAATTTTTAACGACAATGCATTTATGTTGCCTCTAGCAACTTGCATACCATAGTCCTAAGTGCCATAGTTACTGATATATTCGCTTAAAACATTAATTTTTCCTAGGGTGGCTACTCGGCGGAGGCGTGGGCGCGACTGGCAGACCTTGAGGCCGATTGTTCCTATGGGAGCTATATGATATAGTCATCCGATCCGGCCGATTTTAACAAATGATCTGCCTACAGAGAGAATACACATCTGTACTAAGTTTCATCAAGATAGCTTTAAAACTGAGAGACTAGTTCTCATAGAAACAGACGGACGGACATGACTATGTCGACTCGCCTGTTGATGCTGATCAAGAATATATATACCTTATGGGGTCGGAGATGCCTCCTTCAATGCGTTACAAACTTCGTGACAAAATTAATATACCCTCTCCAAGGGTATAAAAATACAAGAAAGAAAGGTTATCTTCGGCTCGCCGAAGATTAAATACCCTTTGCTGTCATGCATGTTGCGTTCATTGGATTCAGTTACCAGTGGTTTCTATGTATGATATATATATGATATAGTTGTCCAAATTAGATGAAATTTGGTCATCATATACGGAATGATAGCCACTGAAAATTTTCATACTAAGCATTTTCATCATTATCAACCGATTGTTCCTATGGAAGCTATATGATATAGTGGTTTGATCCGAATGAAATTTGGTCAACAGCTGGGGAATGATGGCAAATGCTTATGGGCGTGAGTTTGGTTGAAATCGCTCAATCGCCACTGAAAATTTTCATACTAAGCATTTTCATCATTTTCAACCGATTGTTCCTAAGGCAGCTATATGATAAAGTGGTCCGATGCGGATGAAATTTGGTTTGCACATGGGATTTGGTACTAAATGAATATAGGCTTAATTTGCTTGAAATAGCTCAAAAAAATTCGTGTCCCAATTCATATGGTCTTCTTCGATATAATTTGAAATTTCCAATTTTAAATTGTGAATCATTATCGGTCAAAACAGTTTCTGGAACGCCGAACGTATAGAATATATGATTCTCCAAGTACTCGCAGATCTTGGCTGACGCGAACTTCTTCAATTGCTGCAAAAAGTGAAACTTAATATTATGGTCAACAATGATTAACAACCCAATATTGCCACTTTTTGACCTAGGGTATGGGTCTAAAATATCCAGGTACAATTTTTAGAATGGCCTATCTGATGACAGAGGCTTCCCCATTGGTGGCCTTAGGATATTGTTAGCACTTTCTGTGGACTTACATACGGAGCAATTCGCAACAAAATTTCGTATCTGCGTTAAAATTCCTAGCCAATAAATGAACCTTTTCAACTTTCGATCATTTTTGTAATTCCACAGTGAGACGAATCACGTCAATCAGCTAGGCCAATTGGAATCCAAAGCTTCCAGGCTTCTGCTTCCTGCTCGGGGTCGCCATTTTAATGTTCGGTGTGTTTATATATAAAACTTGTAAAGACTTTTCCCAGCCGGGGTACAGATCTCAGTCTGCCCAGGGTCGCTCTTTGTAAGAAATTTTATTTAGTGCAACGACGCTGCAGTTCGGTTGCGGGAAATGTGAGAAAGAGCAAAAGCAACCACGGATCAGAATACTGCCAGGGACAGTTAGATGGGCAACGTGCCGGGATAGTCCCACGGCAGGCGCGAAAAGACCCACGCCTATCTACTGGGGAAAGGTATCAATTTGCCGGGATAGTCCCACGGCAGGCGGGAAAAGACCCACGCCTATCTACAAGAAAAAAGAGTTCAGTGCGCCGGGATAGTCCCACGGCAGGCGGGAAGATACCCTCGCCTATCTACAAGAAAAGGATCTTAATGCGACGAGATAGTCCCTCGGCAGGCGGGAAGAGACCCTCGCCTATCTACTGGGGAAAGTGGTTAGAGTTAGTAGTACGAGAAGGGAGAAATGCTTTCAAATTATCTTCTATACAATCCTTTATTATTATGTGAATTGTGGTTACTACAACTATTCCCTACGGTGCTCTGCTGCACCGCCTAACGGAATCCTATCGGAACGTGGCCGCCAACTTACGTGTTATTGGCAGACGCGCCAACTCGCGACGTCTACTCACTCCCAGGCTCGATCGAAAAGTGACGCGACGCTCTCGATCTGGCAGCGCGGAAGCCGTCGCGGCACAACTCCACCACGAAAGCTGTCTCTTCCCCACTGAGCTTTCGTGCAGAGTTGCACGCGACTGCTCCCCGCTCTGCCGATAGAGGGCAGATCGCATACAAGTGGCTATTTCGCTCAACAAGACCATATGCGCTTTAAAATCATCTGAAGGATGAGACGATTATCTAAATAAACGAAGACTCGATAGTATGGAAGCGGGTACGCATCCTTGCGAGTGACCTTATAGACTTCTCTCGAGTCCAGGCATAGTCGAGTCTTGGTGCCCTTCCCTACGAGCACGCAGTTGCTGCTCCATGGACTTTTAGATTCCTCGATTACATCCATGGCTAAAATCTGTTCAACCTCCTTGAACATCAACTGCTCTTTTGCAGGAGATACAACCCAGTGCCTTTGCTTTGTAGCCTTTGCTTCCCCTACTCCAATGCTATGTTCAATTAGGTGAGTGCGACCTAAGCCTTCCTTTTCGTATGATGGAAGCTTGGAAATAACTTGGTGTAATTCCCTTTGTCCGTCTTCTGAAAGATGATGGACTTTTGGAGGATTCTCACTAACGTCGTCTCTACCCACATCAAGTTCACTAACTTTCTTCGTGGGTTGCATTACTTGCTGCATTAAACCAAAATCTTGCCAAAAATCCTTACCTAAATAAACGTTCTGTTTAAGACCGGGAATGATAAAAAAAATCAACTGGCTTGGTAAGGCCCCGATATGTGATGTCTACTCTAACGCGGCCTATAACCTGGCATTCCGAGTGATTGGCAGTTTTTATTCTGCTTGAGCAGAATGCTTTTATCCGAATACTAGGGATGATAGTAACTGATAGTAGCCCCCCAATCAAGAAGAGCTATGAAACTTATACGTTCCATTGTTATGTCAGTGTACAAACGATTATCGTTTTTAGGAAATATTTCAGATAAAAAAATCAACTGGCTTGGTGAGGCCCCGATATGTGATGTCTACTCTAAGGCGGCGTTTGACCTGGCATTCCGAGTGATTGGCAGTTCTTATTCTGCCTGAGCACTTTCTAGTATTCGGATGAGATCGAAGTTGAGAGGCGGCAGTACCACCAATGCAACTGATAGTAGCTCCCGAATCAAGAAGAGCTACGAAACTTATACCTTCAGTTGTTATATCAGTGTACAAACGATTATCGTTGTTAAGAAATATTGTAGACACTAAAAGTTTGCGGTTCAAGCGAATCTTTTTTCAGAATGTTCGCATGCGGACCGTTGAACGTCTGGGAATATGTAAGCGCTCGCTACTGTCGACATCGCCAAAAGGGTATGTGAGCACTATCAGACGGGCGCGCTTTATTGGACAAGTCTGGTGAATCGTTGTGATGAGTCAGATCTAACGCCATTTGTGCTTCGGTCTGACTACCACAATCGCAAGTTAAAGATATAGGTTTGGATACGGATTTGTCTGCGCATCCTTCTTGCAGTTTTCCGCCGGTTTGCATATTTTGCAATTTGGCTGATGTACATTTTTCGCTCCCCACCCATAAAAGAAAACAGTTCTCGGCTCAATACAGTAATCATAGCGATTTCCTTCTTTGCCCCATCCAGCACTTAAGATATTTGCGTGTCATCGCTGATATTTCGGGTTGTTCATCCAATTTGGAGACAAAAGGCCCCTGAACTCGAACATTCAGAGATTTATTATTCTTACTAAACTGCTCGTGCGTGCGGATTTCTTCGCGCAGCCGCGACAATGTGTTTACACCCAAGTGCATTAGCTCATAGCAAAGAGACACTTTGGTATTTCTGATTAAAAGGTGAACTAGCGATTCCTCAGTAATTGGATTACGTAATCGACCTACTAGTCTTTCGACTTCAAATTGGAAGTCTTCGAACGACTCTCGATCTCCTTGCTTTCTGGAATTTATACTGTCTGATATATCCATATCGGTTTCAATATTCTCGAAAGTCTTGCTGAATTCTACACAGAATCTCTCCCAAGTAAAATCTGGGTTAGTTCGGTCTAACTTCCAAAACCATTCGTAAGCCTTGTCAACCAAAAGCAAATGCAAATGCAACCATCAAACAAACTTTGGCAAGTAATAGAACGAACCCTATACAAGAAATCTTCAGAAGGAATCCCATCCATAGATCCACTGATCTTTAATTTCAAGTTGAGAATCACGTTGGATACCTTTTTCTTTGAAAGCTTTATAAGCTCTCCCAGACCAGCGTGCATTCGTATGGGAGTTCGTCTCTTGAGGGCTGTACCTCTCGACCTACTACTTTTGGTTCTTCTCTCTCTAACCGAATCGATGCTAACTGTGATTGGATCATGTAAGTTAGACTTTGGATCAGCTGCTTTTGCTGAGCTTGCATGGCGGCTTTAACAATCATCCCGATATTGTCGTTGCCTCGAGTTTTAAGTGAACTATCACCATTATTTTCAATTGCTACATGCTGACCCCTCAAGGTAGACCTCGTTCTCATTCCTCTGCGTGGAGTAGCACCTCTGAGATATTTACTCGGCTGTTAGTTTCCTAACTGAACTGTTTTGGTATTATTAAGTTGTCCATATGCTTGCAATAAGATATCGTACATATTTTCTGCTACACCTAGCTCAGTGGAAAGATTCACATTTGACATCGATAATTGCCTTATTGCACAAGGTTTCTTGCATACTGGGCAATTGTTAGAATTTGGCAAAGCATCCACGATGCATTGATTGTAAAAACGATGCTTGCAAGGTAAAGTTGCTGTTCTTACGTTCCAGTTAACTGGCTCACTGCAGACTCCACAAAATGGATCTTCTACTCGCAAAACATTGCTAAGATCCTCAGCACTGTGTCTTACAGCCACTGTTGTTCTTCTTTTAAAATAATTAAAGTTATGTAGTTGTGGATAAAAATGGTTCAATCCTTTCCAGAATAAACACTATACTATTGTAACACTCTGATCTAACTTCTTAAAGTTCATACGGTAATTATTATAAACTATTAATCTGTGTGTGATCTAATTCTGTATGTACTGGTCAAGCTTACAAATGCTCTAGAAGCTTGCAATTCCGGGTACGGCTTCCGAAGAATCACCACAGAAATATGTTACGAATCGTTCTATGCGGTTTAAAATATGTAAGGAAGCGTTCTAGCTGGGGTACAGATCTCAGTCTGTCCGGGGCTCGAATCTTACAAAAAATTTGTAATATTCGCGGAGACGCTGTAGACTGATGACCAGGTTGGTGGAGGGGCTCAGACTAACGAAGATAGGGGGGAGTGACTCGAGATCGAAGCGGGGGGTACCGCCGCTACTCTCTACGAGTGGCCAAGTCGCTCCGCGAGATCAAAGCGAGGGCGCCGAGGTACTCGGGCGGCCGCCGCTGTTCCCGACCGGGAGCGCTGGGTGGAAGGGGAATAGTGCGGATGCGAGATCTAAACGGGGGGCGCCACCGTTGTTCTCAGCGTATCACTGCACATAGAAGGAAGGGGGGAGTCTTGCGGAAGCGGGATCGTGGCTCTGGAGCGCCAAGAGATCACGAACACTTTCAGCGGAAGACAACGTTGATTCGCGAGGGTAGAGTGTGACTCTAGGTGCGCCGTAGAGACACCACTGCACCCAAGCGAAACGGAAAATGACTAGGGATCGGGAGAGGATTGGAAAGTTCTGTCACACTTCTGCTTTTCTTACATCTGCCCCATAATGAATAACAGCATTTTATTTCTGTTCATTCTTATCCTTTATTCTTTTAATTCTCGCTCTCGTCCTAAAGTCGCACTGGCCCTAACGGTTCTACTTACATTTGTACTCGCTTAGTCGCTCAAGCGCACAAGTCTGTTGCCTTCCGCTCTCGATCCCAAAGTGCTGGCTACGCTCTCGATCGAGCAGCATGGAAGCTGTCCTGATGCAACTCCACCACGAAAGCTCACTCTTCACCACAGAGCTTTCGTGCAGAGTTGCACCCGACCGCTCCCCGCGCTCCCGACAGAGGGCGCTGCCAGCCTCCCTAACTCCTATCGATACTTATCGACTACACCATTTCTTAATTCAAATGATACTTCAATTCAAAAGCTTAAACCTACAAACTGTTCTTAATGCTAACGAATGCTTAAAACTACAAAATGTTCTTAATGCTAACCAATCTTTTTATCGCTACAACAATGTAAGACGGGGTATGGATACCGCCTTACACCCCCTTTCCTGACAGGGTTATGGTTACGGCTCCGCTGGCCGTAACGGTGATAGAGAAGGCTCTGTCTCCGCGCGTGACGCGAAACCTGGTCCTCCGATGTCGTTGTCCTTATTCCTCAATCTCCCTCCGCAGGAACAGAACTGTCTCCGTGTCCAGGGAGATGTCCCGAGATGTTCCCTGGCCCCGACGGTGTCTTCGGCACGACGTCGTCCGAATACTCGTTGCTTGTGTGTAGCGCGATGCCGAAGGGGCTATGGCCGCCGGCCTCGTCTGGCGGCATGCTGTTGCCCTCTTGGCTCGCAATAGACTCTCCCTCCTCGCTAGCTGCTCTGTCTGGGGCTGTCGGCTCTTCCGATTCCCCGTTCTTTTCTTCGACTACGATGTGGTCCGGCGGCATCACGGCTGGCAGAGGGTGCGATTATGGCGGCTCCTCATAGTATGGAGGGGACTGCCGCATCCCTGGCATATACACATACAGGGTCGTCGACCGGATCTCCATCATTTGTACTTCGTCTCCCAGACGCTCGAAGGAGTAAGACACCGATTCTACGATCCTATGGTGGAATCCCGTCGCCTCGTCGCTCTCGCGGTCGTTGCCGCTCGCGGGGCTCTCCTGTCCCCCGTGCGGGACACCGACTTCCTCTCCGGACTCATCCGGCCACTCGCGCTGCTGCTGCTCGTACTCCGACTCCTCCGCATCGGACTAATGGTTACCTTCCCGGTGGGCGTAAAACGCTCGGCCCACTCGTGGGTCCCGCTGTCGCTGCCCTTCTCCGCTCGGGCGTGGTTCCGTGGCGTCACTATCAGACGCATCTTCGCTGACCATCTCCTCATCGCTGCTTATTAGGATGCACTCGTCGTCCATATTGGGATTATCTATTTACTATTGGGATGAAACAAAAGGTGTCGTGTTACTATATCTACCCTTTCTGCTTTCTTGCTACCAGTGCAACTATCGGGGCAGCCTTACTTTTCTAATTACAATTTTTCTCTAAATCTACTTTCAGTTTCCTATTTTTTAATCTTTTTATAAATGACCTTCCTTCTTCACTAGCCCATTGTCGTATACTTATGTATGCCGATGACGTGAAATTATTATTGTCTTATAAGGATCCCCCAGATCATACGCTTCTTCAAGATGATTTAAATTCTATGCACAACTGGTGCATAACTAATCAATTGAACCTAAATTTTTCTAAATGCCTGTTTATGACATTTAACAGGGTGACTCCTTACTTAGCCAACTATCACATTGACAATATACCTTTAAAAAGTATATTGTCAGTCGTTGACCTCGGTGTTCTTTTTGATAATAAATTAAGTTTCACACATCATATTTCCACTGTGGTTAATAAAGCTAAGGGAACTCTTGGATTTATTAAACGCTTGTCTAAGGAATTTAATGATCCATTCGTCACCAAACTTCTTTATACATACCTAGTCCGTCCCATTCTTGAGTATTGTTCATGTGTCTGGTCTCCTCAACATGCTCATGGTCAAGCTTTAATTGAGTCAGTGCAGAAGCAGTTTTTACTCTTCGCGCTTGGGACCCTAATCTTCGCCTTCCATCTTATACTAACAGACTCTTGCTTCTGAATCTTCCATCCCTTACTAATCGGAGAAGAGTTCTTGGGGTAATCTTCCTCCATAAATTAATAATTGGTGATATCTGCTCCCCATCTCTTTTAGAACGCCTTAAATTTAATATTCCCTCCAGGACCACTAGGTACTACTTACCTTTATCTCTACCAACATGCATAACTGACTATGCTTTGCACAATCGTTTTCGGGTATTATGCTCTAATTATAATGAACCCTATATATTGATTGATACATCTCTCTCTCTCTTCCAAATTAAAGCTTCTCTTTACAGCCAACTCCGTTATATCTCTGATTTCCAAGGGCAGTAAGAATGGAGTCTCTGCCATCCATTCTTCCCCTTAAATCAGTGATCTTTCGAGCTAGTTTTGGCAAAATTTTTTGATCTGGTTGGGTTCTTCTGGGTTTTTCCCAGCCCTTGCAACAAATGTTGGATCAATTTGTTTGTTTGTTTTCCCAGATTAATGGTCTAATTATTATCTTTTTAATTTCAGTTTAATTTAAATTTAAATTTTTTAATTATTACTTTTAATACTATTTAAATTTAAATTATATATCTATACACAACGTAATCATATAATTAAATTAAATATTCGCGACTGCTTTTAGTCTGCGTTAATAAATAAATAAATAAATATGATACCCGTTCCCCTTCTTTTTCCGCCTATGCCAGCGTCATTCGTCACTATCTTCTGGGTTTTGTATGGCCCGTCGTATTTGGGTGCTCGTTTTACTGCAAAACCTTCCGCCGCGTTGGACAACTGATGCTGTCTTACCATGACTTCAGTCCTAACCGCTGGCCGCCATTCTCTTCTTCGGAGGTTGTAGTGTCTCCCTTGGTCCATCGACGCCTTCTCTAGGTTGTTCCTCGCGACTGATTTCCTCTGCTCCGTCTTGTATTTCTGACAACATTCACACCATTTGACATACATGCTCGCTTCTCTGAACATACCTGCCCAGTAATACCGCTGCGCCAGTCTTGCCGCCGTCTTCCTAACCCCTTGGTGTCCGGCGGTGGGTGCGTCGTGGGATTCCGCCAGTACCCGTTTCCTCTGGTCCTTCGGCACGCGTAGTTTCCAGGGAACGTAGTCTTCGTCGTCGGTCCTCTGCCCCAGATTCCTGTAAAGCTGCCCATTGTCTTCGACGTAGTCGATCGTTTGTGTGTACGGCCCCTATGCCGTAGTCACTCGCATCCGTCTGCAGCAAAATCTTAGCTGAGAAGTCTAGACACGCCAACACCGGGGCTGTCATCAGCCTCTCCTTCAGCTCCTGCAGCGCCTTCTCCTGTGCCTCTCCCCAGGCCCAAATTTGGCCCTCCTGAGGAGGGATGTCATCGGTTCTACCAGGGTTGCAAAGTTTGATACGAACCGCCTGTACCATGATGCCATTCCAAGGCATTGCCGTAGCGTCTTCAGATTATGGGGAGCTCGTAGTCGCCGAAGTCTCTCATCCGGATGCTGTGCTCCGCGATGTGTGAGACACCCGATAGGTTCTCGAACGACGCCAGTTCCTTCTCCAAAAACTCGCTTATCTCAGGCTCGAGGTCGGCCGGCCATCCCGCCACCTCAGCCTGGGATTGTTCCTCTTCTTCCTCTTTAACGTCCATCAACTGCACTTCCTGGGGGGTCCCAGACCTCGCCCCTTGCGCTCTGTCCGCTCTGTCTTCAAATTTCGTTTCACACTCACCCGTCTCTGCTTCCTCGCCCTCTTGCGATGCCGCTGCACTTCTGCTACCAATTCCATGGCCAATTTCGCACGCCCTATGCGTATCGTGGTGCCCATCCTGCACAATAAGTCCATCCCTAGGATGACGTTGTCTAGCATGGTAGGCATACCCAACGCTACCACCTTCGCTGTCTCTCCTGCCAAGCATATCTCGGCCAGGAAAGCCCTCTTCACCTCCACGGATGATCCGTCCGCCAAGCGAATCCTAGTATTCGCTTCCATCCGCTTACCGCTGAAAATAATGAAGATAACAATGAAAAATGTAGGAAAAGTGAAAGATTAAAGGCTAAGACTCGTGTATTATATAACGAAGATAACGACAGCCTGGATAGATATATTTTAAACGGTCATACAGTTTTCAGTGACGTTCCAAATTCTTTTGATGAAATAAAGCATAGAAATGACAAAACAGAATGGGAGAAAAATTTAAACAAAGAGTTGAAAGCGCATGATATTAATAATACATGAACAATTGTGCAAAACTCAGAAAACATAAATATAGTCGATAGCAGATGGGTTTTCACAATTAAATATAGTGAACTAGGAGTTCCTATAATATATAAAGGTAGATTAGTTGCAAGGGGATTCACCCAAAAGTACCAAGTCGATTATGAGGAAACAGTTGCTACTGTTGCTAGAATTGCAAGCTTTCGATTTTTATTATCACTTGCAGTACAATATAATTTGAAAGTTCATCAAATTGACGTTAAAACGGCTTCCCTAAATGGAACGCTGGAAGACGAGATATATATGCAACCCCTTCAAGGCGTATCTTGCAATGCTGGATATGTACGTAAATTAAAAACGGCAATTTTCGGGCTCAAACAAGCAGCTAGATGCTGGTTTCAAGTGTTTGAGCAAGCATTGAAAGAATGTGAGTTTGCCCGCCAATGCTGGCCGTGCCGACCAATTGTATATATATTACATATAAACACATAAATATGTCCGTGCATACATATAATAACAAATGTATCTGTATGTGTATACATACAAACAAATATTTTTGTTTCGACGTGTTTTAGTGCAAGTACTATCAAGTGATATACTCAGATACCGATTTTATTCAACTGATCGGGAATAAAATGCAGAGAGTATTTTACGGTCGGGCGTACTCAACTGTACTTTTCTTTTTATAAATGACCTTCCTTCTTCACTAGCCCATTGTCACATAATTTTGTATGCCGATGATGTGAAATTATTATTGTCTGATAAGGATCCCCCAGATCATACGTCTCTTCAAGATGAGTTAAATTCTATGCACAATTTGGTCCCTCATTACTTAGTTAACTATTACATTTACGTATATTGTCAGTATATGACCTCGGTGCTCTTTTTGATAATAAATTAAGTTTCACACATCATATTTCCACTGTGGTTAATAAAGCTAAGGGAACTCTTGGATTTATTAACCGCTGGTCCAAGGAATTTAATGACCCATTCGTCACCAATCTTCTTTATACATCCCTAGTCCGACCCATTCTTAAGTATTGTTCATGTGTCTGGTCTCCTCAACATGCTCATGGTCAAGCTTTAATTGAGTCAGTGCAAAAGCAGTTTTTACTCTTCGCGCTTCGTGGACTTAATTGGGACCCTAATCTTCGCCTTCCATCTAATACTAACAGACTCTTGCTTCTGAATCTTCCATCCCTTACTAATCGGAGAAGAGTTCTTGGGGTAATCTTCCTCCATAAATTAATAATTGGTGATATCTGCTCCCCATCTCTTTTAGAACACCTTAAATTTAATATTCCCTCCAGGACCACTAGGTACTACATACCTTTATCTCTACCAACATGCACAACTGACTATGCTTTCCACAATCGTTTTCGGGTATTATGCTCTAATTATAATGAACACTATAGATTGATTGATACATCTCTCTCTCTCTTCCATATTAAAGCTTCTCTTTACAGCCAACTCCGTTATATCTCTGATTTCCAAGGGCAGTAAGTAAGAATGCCATCCATTCTTCCCCTTAAATCAGTGATCTTTCGAGCTAGTTTTGGCAAAATTTTTTTGATCTGGTTGGGTTTTTCTGGTTTTTTCCCAGCCCTTGCAACAAATGTTGGATCAATTTGTTTGTTTGTTTTCCGAGATTAATGGTCTAATTATTATCTTTTTTAATTTCAGTTTAATTTAAATTTAAATTTTTTAATTATTACTTTTAATACTATGTAAATTTAAATTATATATCTATACACAACGTAATCATATAATTAAATTAAATACTCGCGACTGCTTTTAGTCTGCGTTAAAAAATAAATAAATAATGAGCAAATTTCGCATTCGATATCATATCGCAATTATAATTACTATTGTATTGAGTATTGTTCATGTTTCTGGTATCCTCAACATGCGCAGAGTCAAGCTTTAATTGAGTCAGTGCAGAACAGTTTTTACTCTTTGCGCTTCGTGGACTTAATTGGGATCCTTATCTCATATTAACAGACTCTTGACCGTAGAAGAGTTCTTGGGGTAATTTTCCTCCATAAATGAATATTCGGTGATATCCTCTCCCCATCTCTTTTAGAACGCCTTAAATTTAATATTCCCACCAAGTCCACCAGGTATTACATCCCTGAATACGGTTTGCACAATCGTTTTCGGGTATTATGCCCTAATTGCAATGAACACTATAGATTGATTGACACATATCTCTCTCCCTCCCATCTTAAAGCTTCTCTTAACATCCAACTCCGTTATATCTCTGATTTCCAAGCGCAGTAAGACCATTCATTTTTCTCCTTAATTCAGAGATCTTTCGAGTTAGTTTTTTATTAATCTGGTAGGGTTTTTACCATCAAATGCTGGATCAATTTCATTATTTGTTGATTCCAGATTAATGGTTTAATCGCTTCCTTTTTAATTTGAGTTTATTTTAAATGTAAATTTATTTTAATAATTATTTTTAATATTATCTTAATTTAATTTATACATCTATACACTACGTAATCATAAATTTAAATTCTCGCGACTGCTTTAAGTCTGCGTAAATATAGAAATTAAAGTACAGTTTGCGCGCTCAAACGCACGCACGCGGTCGGTAGCAATGGCTTATTGAAAAAAAAAATGGAAAAGAGGCATGGAAAACGCGTTCAGGGTGTCGTGGTTCGTGGTTAATTACGACTTCGCGCAAGCAGCGCTATATTTGCACAGTGGACCACTCGCACAAAATTGACTTTGGAAAAAAAAAACAATCGGTCACAAAAATGACTTTAAAAAAATTTCAGCGGTGACATATTTGACACAATGGGCCACGAGCCAGTGATAAGTGCATACAATTTTTTGTTTGTATTATTAACGAATAATAAATAATTGTGCAACAGATAATTTGAGAGCGTTTGTTTCTACCCTTTCCACTTATCCTAAACACTAACCAGTAGAAAGACGTCGCCATTTTTATACTCTCTGCAAGAGAGAGTATATTGGATTTGTGAAAAAAAAGTATGTAACAGGCAGAAGGAGGCGTGGCAGACCCCATAAAGTATATATATTCGTGATCAGCATAACAAGCCGAGTCGATAAAGCCATGTCCGTCCGTCTGTCCGTATGAACAAACAGATTTCAGAGATGGTAAGAGCTACAAGTTTGAATTTGGTCTCTATCGACTCGATATTAAGTCAGTCAATACAAGAATCTATTTTTTTTCGATGCCATGCCCCTTTCGCCCACAATGAGCAGAAAATAAGAAACACCTCGAAAAAAAATTGATGTTTTAGGCGAATATCTCAGTAACTATGGCACTTAGGAATACCAATTTCGGTATGAAGGTTCCTTGAGACGGCATTAATGCATTGTCATTAAAAATTTTGAACTGCCACGCCCCCTTTTCCCACAAGAAATAAAATAACTTTCAAACTTCGGTGCCGATTTTAAGGCATATGTTCTGATCGAACAGTATTGTTATTTCACTATCCTGAAAGTTGCATATAAATCGGACTATAAACAAATGAGCTAGACACATAACAAAGTTAATAATTTAACGCCATTTCACTGCATGTGTGCAAGCGAGACAGAAACATACAAACATGTGAGCGAACGTTTTCGCTGCTTGCTAGGGGCAGCGCTGCCTGCGAATGCTGGCTGTGCCAACCAATTGTGTATGTATTATACATACATATGTGCGTGCATACATATAATGTCAAATGTATATGTGTGTGTATACATACAATCAGATGTTTTTGTTTCGACGTGTTTTATTGCAAGCATTATCAACTTGTATCCGAGTATACCGACTTTATTAAAATGATCGGGAATATAATGCAGAGAGTATTCTACGGTCGGGCGAGCTCGACTGTACTTTTCTTTCTTGTTATACCCGTTACTCGTAGAGTAAAGTATATATATTCTTGATCAGCATCAACAGCCGAGACGATATAGCGATGTCCGTCTGTCCGTCTGTCTGTCCGTCTGTCCGTCTGTCTGTCTGTCCGTCTGTCCGTCTGTCTGTCTGTCCGTCTGTCCGTCTGTCCGTCCGTCTGTATGATCACCTAGATCTTTTAAACTACAAGAGCTAGAGCCACCAAATTTGGAATGAAAGTCCGTCTGCTTCGCGAGCAGATCAAGTTTATTTCAAATCTTTGCCACGCCCCTTACCGCCCCCGCAAATTGTAAAAAACTATTTTTACATCACCATAACTTGAAAACGACTACAGCTAGGAAAACCAAATTCACACATTATGTGTATGGTACCATTATAACTATCCTTACCAAGTTTGATTCAGATCGGACAACTATAGCCAATAGCTCCCATAGGACAAATCAGCCGAAAATTCGTGATTTGTATGGAGACATGAAGTTTTAGTTGAGCAATTGCAACCAAACTAACACATTATGTGTATGGTACCATTATAACTATCCTCACCAAGTTTGGTCTGGATCGGGCAACTATAGCCTATAGCTCCCATAGGACAAATCGTTGGAAAACTACTTATTTGTATGGTAAAACGCGCACTAGAATGAGTACGGGGTCTTTTACAGTCGGCTCGCTCGACTGTAGCCTTTTTTACTTGTTGGTATACAGGTTGCTAGAGACAGCACAAATGCATTGTCATTAAAATTTTTGGACTGCCACCCCCGTTTTCCCACACGAATTAAATAATTTTGAAACTTCAATGCCATTTTTAAGGCATTTGCACATATCGTACGGTATTGTAATTTCAAATTCGTTTGGAGACAAAGTATCACAAGCTATCCTGAAAGTTGCATACAAATCGAACAATAAACAAAAGAGCTAGACACGTAACAAAGTATACAATTGCACGCAATGTCAATGCATGTGTGCAAGCGAGACAGCAGCATATAAACATGTGAGCGAAAGTTTACGCTGCTTCTGTAGCGACAGCGCTGCTCGCAGACGATGCACGCACATTTATGTATACGATACGATAAATAATATATCGATATTCGACACAATAGTAATTATAATTGCGATATGATATCGAATGCAATATTTGGTCATTTTGTCCATATCTATAGCGTATTTGAATTAAGTTGTTGATAATATCGATATTTGATTTTAATTAATATTGATATCGGCATTTTGTTGGCGATTTGCATCCCTATTACAAATTGATGGTTTTGTTTCAAAGTGTTTTATTGCAAATACTATGAGTACGGGGTCTTTTACAGTCGGCTAGCTCGACTGTAGCCTTTTTTACTTGTTTTGTAAAGAATTTTGTGTTGTGTTTATAATTTGTTGTTCTATTTGTTGTTTATCGTCATCGTCTAATGTGCCAAAAAGGTATTTAAATGTTGATCCTACAAAGTTAATAAGTCCTCGTTTGTTGCGTTTTGTGATACGAATGCCATTCATTTCGCGTCCTAGTTTTTCAATTAGATAGTTTATTTGTGGAACGTCATTAAATGGTCTACTTTCTTTTAGTAAATTGTAAGTTTCATCAATTTGTGTGATATTGATTGTAAAACAGTGATTTTGAAATTATATTGGTATTTGAATGGAGCCTGATTCGAACAAGATAAAGCCTTGGTTATTTTCTATGGGATTAATTTCTATTATTCCTCCAGTTGTAAGAGTAAGTAATGTCGTCATGATGAATATTAGGTATCCGGTTGTAGCGGAGGACTTGTCGTCTGTAAATATTTGCTATCGTTAATTTTCTTTTTCATTTGGAATTTATTTTTATAGTGTACAACGTTTTGTCCTCTATTGTTTTCATTATAGTGTTTGGTGTCCAATTGGTCAATTTTACCTGTTTTTCTAAATGAATTTTTAGATTTGGAACATGTCAACGGGGCTTGCCTAAAGTCTGTATTAATTACATAATCTTTACGATTTTCATTAAGTTTATTTTTTTTTTTTCCTTTAATATCTGTGTATCGTAGGATGGTGTTCCTGCGTAAAGTAGTATGAAGGCTGGTGTTTGTCCGGTAGAGTTATGTTTAATTTTGTGATTGTAGGTGTATAATATTGTTTCTATTCGAGTTTCTTTATTTTCCCTATTATTGTCAGTATTTATAATTCGTATTTTTTTCATTTATTGTTTTATGAAGGCGTTCTACATCTGATACTCCTGTTTTACTAGTTGTGATATCTATTTTAATTTCTTCTGTATCTAACCATGATTTTAGGGAATGACTCAAAAATGCTGAATCTTTGTCTGCTTTAATTCTAGATGGTATTCCCATATCATTGAAAATTCTAGTAAGTGCGCGTTTTGCTTCTAACCAATCTCTACTATTTGTTTTTATAAGGGATGCAAATTTTGAATAAACGTCAATACACGAAATATATTGTTCATTATCAATTGCGTAAAAATCAATAACATAAACTTCTCTTGGATTGTTTATTTCTGGTGTTAGTTCAAATGGTAATTTTACTGATCTGTGTTCTGTTTTCGCAAGGTTGCATGTTTCGCATTCATTTATAATGTTTTGTATTAATTTATTAAAATCAGGATAATAATAAGTTTCTATGAATAATCGGACCATTTTTTCTATACCTGGATGTAGCAATTTTATATGTTGTTTAAGGATTAATTCCTTAAATTCTGAGTATGTCTTGATATCTTTAAGTTTGATTATGCTTTTTAAAATATTAATGTAACTTTGTGGGTTTACAATTTCTTGGTATGCATTTTGAAATACTAAGAAGTCTTTAATATTTTCCATATAAATGACGCTAGTTTGGTTTTAAAAGTGTTTTATAAGAATATCTTTTGCAATTGTTGGAGTCATTTCTCTATATTTTATGAAGGTTTTAGATTTATTAAAATATTGTTCAGTAGTGGTTGATCAGAAGAGTCTTTTATCAAATCAACTTGTCTTGAAAAATAGTTTAATGGCTTTTCGGTTATTGCAATACAATTTTTATTGTCTTCAGGAGCACTATGAATGGTTGCGGCTGTTGAAATGCTTTCATGTTCACTTTCTTGTTCTTCCACAATATTTTCTTCTAACTTTATTCTTGATGGGGCGTCTGCGACATGATTCTGTTTACCTTCTAAATATTTTTTTATACCCGTTACTCGTAGAGTAAAAGGGTATATTGTATTCGTTGGAATGTATGTAACAGGGAGAAGGAGACATGGCAGACCACATAAAGTATATATATTCTTGATCAGCATGACTAGCCGAGTCGATATAGCCATGTCCGTCTGTCCGTCTGTGTGAACAAAAGAATCTCAGAGACTATAAGAGCTAGAAAGGCCCGAGTGGTCGTAAACGAAAGATAAAATGCCCAAGCAGTACAAGTTTGTTTTTGTTTTTTGACACGCCCACTTTAGGGCGTTCTATGTGCATACAAAGGTAAAAACAGGTAAAAATAGCATGTTTTAGTATAGAAAACTTTTTTGTTAGCAATGCTATCTAAACCAAATTGACATAGAAAGTACACGTCTAGGGAGTACATATACTGACCAAGTTTGATCCAAATCGAACAACTATATCGTATAGCTCCCATAGGGACATTTGGTCAAAAACACGCTCCAAATATGAATTTGTCGTGCCGAATTTAGTATCTGTCGTGGTGAATTGAGTATCGAGTAAACAACGCGATTGCTTTGGATATATCGGATGCGATAGTTATCGAGGGCTGCCAACTGTTAGATGGTGGATTGATCGATCCACTGAGCATGGTCCCGGTGTGTGAATGGCAACGGTGTGGTTGCTGTGTGAACGGCAGTCAGTCAGAGTCTGCACGCCGAAATAGATTATTTCACATGACACTGTGGAACTTGCTGTCTGCAGTATAAAATGGCCGCAAATAAAGATGCTATATCTAGTCTGATTACTGCTTCTCCGTCATCAGAAGTGGGATTCACTCAGGCTGCACCTGGCAGTATGGAAAGCCTACAAGAGCAGCTAAAGGATTTGCAAAACCAGTTGTCACAACTCAGTCAATTGCACGCGGCACCAACGGTGACGCCATCAATAGCGTCGGTTGCATCGGCGGCGTCGGTAAGCGCGAAAAAGAAAATCACGCTACCAAAGTTTAATCCGGACTCGTCAGACGTGGATGCGTTCGCTTGGCGTACCATCGCGGACATGATTATGTCCGAAAATCATCTCGTCGGAAGCGAACTCGTCATGACGCTTAGCAAAGCAATGGAAGGTACAGCTTCACAGTGGCTAGCACAGTTCACCATCAATTGGGAGCAGTTTCAAGAACTTTTCATCGAACGTTTTGAGGGCTCAGAAACTACATTATCGGCATTGGCGAATATTTTCGATGGTCGCCCTAATACCAGTGAAACCATGCCAGCTTATTGTAATCGTCTCGTTATCTCGCTGATGTCAAAATGGGGGACGCTGCCACTCGAAGAAATAACAGTTGCCGTTGTCTTCGCACACGTACAGTCGCTAAACCCGAAGCTGCGTAAATTGATGTATACCAGCAATATTACAACGAGAGCTGAGCTACAACAACAACTGAAGTCGTTGGGTTGCGAGAAGCGTGCTGGCAATTTCAACTCTGGTGAAATGCAAAGTAACGAGAAGAAAATGAAATTTGCGCAGCCAATGAAATGTCATCGTTGCGGTAAAATTTGACATAAGATGGCTGATTGTCGTGTAAAGTTGGATTCTCAATTTCGCCGGCCACAAAATAAATTTTCTGGTGGCCAGTCACAACAGCAGCAGCATCATCATCAACAACAGAATCGTCCTGGAATTACTTGCTTTAAATGCTGACAGGCGGACAGAAATCATGATGTCATCGAGAAGAGTGTTCAGATGTGTACCGTTGCTGAGCCGCAAGGTATCTTGGAGCATTCTGGTGAGCGTATCTTGTTCTGTTTCGATTCTGGCTCTGAATGTTCGCTGATTAAGAGGTCTGTTGCCAAGCGTTTGGTGGGTAGTGTAACTCATAAATTAATTGTGTTAAGAGGCTTGGGAGACAACTTCACATGTTGCACTATGCAAATTGAGTCTGAGGTTAAGATTGGTACACGCTCACTTAAAATTTTGTTTCACATAATCGATGACCAACTGTTGAAACTTGATATTATGTTAGGACGAGAAATCTTGAAACACGATGTTGAAACACGTTTGATAAAAGTATTGAAACAGTATTCACAGTGGTTTATTAAGGGTATTCCGCGTCAACAGGCAACGACGGGAGAATTAAAAATTCGTCTAATTGATCCGAGTAAAACGGTACAAAGACGTCCATATAGATTGGGACCAGAAGAAAGGCAGTTAGTGCGTACGAAAATTGATGAACTATTGGCATTGAATGTTGTCCGTGCCAGTTGCTCCCCGTTTGCTAGTCCGATACTACTAGTGAAAAAAAAAATGGGTCCGATCTTTTGTGCGTCGATTACCGGGCAGATAAATTTCCACTACCGTTGATTGCAGATCAGATAGCGAGACTAAAGGGAGCAACATATTTTTCGTGTCTGGACATGGCTAGTGGGTTTTACCTAATACCAGTCCACCCTGAGTCAATTGAGAAAACTGCATTTGTGACGCCGGACGGGCAGTTTGAATTTTTAGTCATGCCATTCGGGCTCAAGAACGCGCCGTCGGTATTTCAGAGGGCGATAATCAATGCTCTTGGTGACCTTTGTATGCTATCGTTTACGTAGACGACATTTTAATTGCGGCGCAGTTTTGACCGTTCTGTCGGCGGCTGGATTTTCGTTTAACTTTGCTAAATGCAAATTCCTCAAAACCAAAATTGAGTATCTGGGATATGAGGTTGTGAATGGACAGGTCCGCCCTAACAAAAGAAAGGTCGAAGCGCTGGTGGATTTGCCCCCTCCCACCTCTGTGTCGCAGATGAGACAATTCATAGGGCTGGCGTCTTACTTCCGACAATTTATTAACGGCTTTTCTAGCATAATGAAACCACTGTTCGAACTAATGATTAAAAATCAGGTGTTCAATTGGAATGAGAGCTACGAGCAAATTAGGCAGAAAATAATTGCGTTACTGTCTAGTGAGCCAGCGTTGACTATCTTTGATCCGCGACATCCTATTGAACTGCATACAGATGCTAGTAGCGATGGATATGGCGCGATCCTTTTTCATAAAATGGACAAGAAACGACATGCAATCGAGTATTTTAGTAAGCGAACGTCGCTTGCGGAATCTAAGTACCATTCGTACGAATTAGAAGCTTTAGCCGTTTTTAATGCAATAAATCATTTCCGCCACTACTTATGGGGTCATGAATTTACGCTGTTTACTGATTGCAATTCTTTTAAAGCAAGTTGTTGTAAAGTCAATCATTCCCCAAGAGTACACAGATGGTGGGCGTATTTACAGGCTTTTAAATTCAACGTAGAATACAAAAAGGGTGAACAAATGTCCCATGCAGACTTCTTTTCACGTAACTTATTGCCCACAGTAGATAAAACAATTGAAAATGTTGAACAGAGGCGCATTAACATTGCCGAAATAACTGAGAATTGGATCCTCGCGGAGCAGTAACGTGACCAGGAATTGGCTGGCATCGTGTCAAAGCTGCGCGAAGGTGAATTAGATAAAGACGTAGCAAAGACTTACGAAATTCGAGCTGGTATACTTTTTAGAAAAATTCAGAGAAAAGGACGTGACTTATGTTTGCCAATAATTCCCAATTCATTTAAATGGTCCGTGATTAATCATGTGCACGAAGCTGTCATCCACTTGGGCTGGGAAAAGACGTTGGAAAAGGTGTATTGCTATTACTGGTTCGAGAATATGTCGAAGTTTGTTCGAAAATTGGTTGACAATTGCATCACTTGCAAGCTGTCAAAAACTAGGACCGGAAAAGTACAGTCTGAATTGTGCCCGATAGACAAAATTGGTATTGGCACACGTTGCACATTGACATTACCGGAAAATTGAGCGGTAAAAATGATATAAAAGAATATGTTATTGTTTTGGTAGATGCTTTTACCAAGTACGTTTTGTTGACGCATACAATTAATGTTGACACGGAAAATTGTGTCTTGGCCATGAAGAGCGCAATATCGTTGTTTGGCGTGCCGAGCCGCCTTATCGCCGATCAAGGAAGATGCTTCACAAGCAACAGTTTTCGCGAATTCTGCGCATCGCAGAAAATCAATTTACATTTAATAGCGACAGGCGCCAGTCGGTCGAATGGTCAGGTCGAGCGAATTATGAGTGTACTCAAGAATATGTTAACTGCAGCAGAGGCAGGCCAGCGCCCATGGCAAGACGCTTTAGGTGAGGTGCAAGCGGCAATAAATTGTACAGTTAATCGCGTCACGGGTTTTAGTCCTCTTGAACTGTTAATTGGTAAAGTTGCTCGACCGCTTAATTTGTTGCCTATCAGTGATAATGTCCATAATGTAGATCTAGATCAAATAAGGATGCAAGCCAAAGAAAATATTGATTGTAATGCTGGCTATGAGAAACTAAGATATGACAGAAACAAAGCTAAAATTGTAAAACATAAAGTAGGTGACCATGTGTTACTTAAAAATCAAGAAAGAAATCAAACCAAACTCGATCCTAAGTACAGGGGTCCATTTGTGATAACAGAGGTCTTGGAAGGAAATAGATATACGCTTAAAGCATTGACAGGAAATAGAACTTACAAATATGCTCATGATTGTATGCTACCCATGCCAGTACAACCGACTTCGTCCAATTGATATGTATGATTGAGTCAAATAAGACGCCGAGGACGTCGTCGAAATGAGACGCCGGAGTCTACTATTGATTAATCGTGTTGTCTACATCAGTGAGGATGTATGACGTGATTTTGATGTGTTGTCTACATCAGTGAGGATGTATGACGTGATTTTGATATGTTGTCTACATCAGTGAGGATGTATGACGTGATTTTGATGTGTTGTCTACTGGTATTGGAATATGATGAAATTGATGCGCAGTTAAGTCGCATGGAGGAGTTGTGCGGTGTGTAACTGCATAAAATTATCATAAGATTTGAAAATACACTTAATTTGTAAACTAATTGATTTTGTAAACAAGTTGATTTTGTATAATAATAGACAACATATGTGAATCGGTATCCTGAGTGGATTGCCATGGTGGATGAAATTGAAATTGATCGTTAAGTTATAGCCTAAGTTGATTATGTCATTACGAGAATAAAACAAGTCAATATGATTAATTGCCGTTGGGCGTTTGCTTATTTCTTCTTCTTGCGCACGAGGACGTGCGATTGTCAGGAAGGCCGTGTCGTGGCGAATTTAGTATCTGTCGTGGTGAATTGAGTATCGAGTAAACAACGCGATTGCTTTGGATATATCGGATGCGATAGTTATCGAGGGCTGCCAACTGTTAGATGGTGGATTGATCGATCCACTGAGCATGGTCCCGGTGTGTGAATGGCAACGGTGTGGTTGCTGTGTGAACGGCAGTCAGTCAGAGTCTGCACGCCGAAATAGATTATTTCACATGACACTGTGGAACTTGCTGTCTGCAGTATAAAATGGCCGCAAATAAAGATGCTATATCAAGTCTGATTACTGCTTCTCCGTCAAATTTATATGAATAACTTTTGCGTGGGCCATGCAATTTTAGTGAAACTCACACAGAATATATCTGTCAATAATATAAACATATTGACTAAGTTTCATCCAAATCGGACAACTATATCGTATAGCTCCCATAGGGACAATTGGTCAAAAGTACGCTCCAAATATGAATTTATATGAATAACTTTTGCGTGGGCCAAGCAATTTTAGTGAAACTCACACAGAATATATTTGTCAATAATATAAACATGCTGACCAAGTTTCATTCAAATCGGACGACTATATCGTATAGCTCCAAAAGGGACGATCGGGTAAAAATACGCTGTAAATATGAATTTGTATGAAAATTTTCTGTATTTCCCAAGTCAAGTAATTCAGATAATTAAAATCAATAGGGTCGATTGCCTAAACGATTGTACTATTATTATTATCATATCCAATTGTTTATAATATAATTAAACTGAGTAACGGGTATCCTAAAGTCGCGAGGCGACTATAGCATTCTTTCTTGTTTAAAATCATATTCGCTTAGTTTTATTTTCCATCTTTGGAGTTTCATGTTTGGTTCTTTTATATTTTGTAACCAGACAAGAGGCTTATGATCGCTTAATATTTCAAAGGGTACTCCATATAAATATGGGCGGAAATATTTGGTTGCCCAAACAATCGCTAACAATTCTTTTTCTATTGTACTGTAATTTATTTCATGCTCATTAGGGGTTCTACTGGCAAAACTAACTGGTCTATTTTCTTGGGAAAGGATAGCTCCTATTGCAAAATTGCTTGCGTCAGTAGTTACTTGAAATGGTTTGGAAAAGTCTGGACAATGGAGGACTGGGTCGCTCAATATTAAAGTCTTTAATTTTTCAAATGAATTTTTATAGTCTTCACTATGAATATTAACTTTTGCTCCTTTTTTTTAAGAAAAGAGTCATTGGTTTTGCTATTTTCGCAAAATCGGGAATAAACTTACGGTAATAACCACATAAACCTAAAATGACTTGATTTCTTTTGGAGTTTTTGGAATCGGAAATTTGTCTATTGCTTTAAGTTTATCAATGTTCGGACGGATACCTTCTGGGCTTATTGTATGGCCTAAAAAATCTGTTTGGCCTTTTAAGAATGCGCATTTATCTAGTTGAAGTTTTAAATTTGCTTCTTTTAATTTTTCAAACACTTCTAAGTGAATACAAATGTTCTTTGAGAGATGTGGAGTAAACGATGACATCATCTAAGTAAACCAAACAATGTTTGTTGATAAGATCCTTGAGAACAGAATTCATGCAACGCTGGAATGTTGCTGGGGCATTTTTTAAGCCAAAAGGCATACGAGTATATTCGTAGTGACCGTGCTTTGTAGAAAAAGCTGTTTATACTCTCTGCAAGAGAGAGTATATTGTGTTTGTGAAAAGTATGTAACAGGCAGAAGGAGGCGTGGCCGACCCCATAAAGTATATATATTCTTGATCAGCATCACAAGCCGAGTCGATATAGCCATGTCCGTCTGTCCGTCTGTCCGTCTGTCTGTCCGTCTGTCCGTCCGTATGAACAAACAGATTTCAGAGATGGTAAGAGCTACAAGTTTGAATTTGGTCTCTATCGACTCGATATTAAGTCAGTCAATACAAGAATCTTTTTTTTTTCCGATGCCACGCCCCGCTCGCCCACAATGAGCAAAAAACTAGAAACACCTCTTAAAAAATTTATGTTTTAGGTGAATATCTCAGTAACTATGGCACTTAGGAACACCCATTTTGGTACGCAGGTTCCTAGAGACGGAATAATTGTATTGTCATCAAAAATTTTGGACTGCCATGCCCCCTTTTCCCACAAGAAATAAAATAATTTGCAAACTTCAATGCCGATTTTAAGGCATATGTTCTTATCGTACAGTATTGTTATTTCACATTCGTTTGAAGACAAAATATATTAAACTATCCTGAAAGTTGCATCTTAATCGGACAATAAACAAAAGAGCTAGACATGTAAGAAAGTTAATAATTGAACGCAATGCCAATGCCTGTGTGCGAGCGAGATAGAAGCATACAAACATGTGAGCGAACGTTTTCGCTGCTTTCTAGCGGCAGCGCTGCCCGCAAATGCTGGCTGTGCCGAGCAATTGTGTATGTATAACATATACACACAAACATATGTGCGTGCATACATATAATGTCAAATGTGTATGTGTGTGTATACATACAATCAGATGTTTTTGTTTCAACGTGTTTTGTTGCAAGTATCAATTGATATATTAGGATACCGATTTTA
>JAEIGM010000563.1:0-19580 GCA_018903735.1 Drosophila cardini
TTTTACCGCTAATCCTTCTAGCCTGTCTCTCTCACTCCTAGACCCGCACTCTGCTTGTCTCATTTCTGAAAGAGAGAAATCCTCTCCCATTTGTGTAATTTTGGCGTTGCTTTGCTTTAATTCGTTGCGAACGTTTCGATTGAGCGGGTGTAATCGTGCATCGATATCAATTTTGTCGTCGATTTCGATATTAAAACTAAACAAAACGTGATTTTTATTACGGATAATACATACAAATCAAAAGTTCATTTTAATTACGATTAGAATGGTTCATTTTAATATATCATTTTAGTAATTAATAACTAAATAATATTAAGTGCGTAAGTTCGTGAGTGAGTGTGTGTGTGTGTGTGCCACTCGATTTACGTCTGTGTGTTAGACATCGCGAACGTTTGATATTCTACGCACGGGTAGTTTGTGACGTAGGTAGTTCTGTGTAAGAAACCGCGCGTGATTTTCTGTGCGCGTTTGATGAACAAAAGAATCGCGTTCGGTTTATGCGCGCGCGACTTAATTTACTAGCGTTTTTAAGCCGTGGCTGTTTGAGCTGGAAACCGCGCGCAATTTCTTCGTTCGGTTACGTTAATTGGAGTAAGTCTTAAGTATTGTCCGATTTTAATTTTATAAAATAATATACTTTTCTATTTTATTATTAGAAGACTAATTATATTAATATTTAATAAATATTAATTTAAATTTATTAAATAAATTAGAATAATTTAATTTATTTAATAATTTTTCTTTTTTATATAAAAATCCAATTTTTATATAAATTTATAAATATAATATATATTTTTATAAATTTAAATTTATATTCTTATAGTATTTTATTATATATTTGATTTTGTAATTTTGAAATGCCCCGAAGAAGGCAATTGTCTGCTGCTCAGAGCGTAGGAACGATAGGATAAATCAGAAGACGCAGTAGGGAAATAGAGAGGGTCAATTAAAGAATCCGTAGGGCTTAGTGAAAATCGATAGAGAAGACGCAGTTAGTGTAGGAGAGTGGCGTTTAAGAGTTATAGAGAGGCGAGATGTGTAGATATTCGGGACATCCACGGAAAAATCGCGAGCAGCAGCAAAATACGTTGCACAGGACAATTAGGAGACAGGAACCACAGGTTAGGCAGAGCGAACGGGTCTTAGATACCCATCGCAGACGAAGTCGTAGGGAAAACTCGGAAGAAAGGAATCGAGAGCAGGAAATAAATACATTGCATAGGACAATAAGAAGACTGGATCCACAAGTTAGGCAGATCGAACGGGTTTCAGATGCCTATCGCAGACGTAGTCGTAGGGAAAATCCTAAAGAAAGGGATCGCGAACAGGCAGACAATACTTTGCGTAGATCTATTAGACGACAAAATCCACAGGTTAGACAAAGAGAGCAAGCAAAAGAAGATCGCAGAGAAGACAGGGTATTTTAGTTAGACGAATAGAGCAAGTGCGCAATAGTCAGGCACACTTTGAGAGGAGACAGAATGTAGAGATTAGTATATTAGAAAGAGAAGTAGATAGAATAGCTAGGTCACAGAGTCGAAATGACCCTGTTCGTAGGTTAGTTGAAAGAGCTCGAAATACAGCTCAAAGAAGGAGAAATTTAAGTCAGAGAGTTAGTCAGTATAGAAGTATTTCTCAGAATAGAGCAGCAGAAAATGAGCGTAATGCTGCCCGAAATGAGCAGGCACGAGCGAATGCCATTGAAGATCAGGCACGACCTATTAGGAATAGTTTAGAAAGTTTTATAGCCACTTACAACAAATTAATTAAACAGGGCCCCGACCATGTTTGCATTTGTTGTAAGGGTTTGTGGTTTCCTCACCAGGTAGATAGGATAAGTAGGGAATATATTTTAGAAAACAATGAGTTTAGCGCAGACATTCTGTTTTTGTCCGATCAATTTCCTCCTGTGGACGGCAAGCATTCGTTTTGTAAATCTTGCAGCCGTTCAATCAAGAATGGAAAAAAAACCAAATAATTCCATTACTAATGGCTTAGATTTCCCACCACTACCAGAATGTCTGAAGGATTTACATAGCTTAGAAGAAAGATTAGTTTCTCCGCGGCTACCGTTCATGATCATAAAATCATTAGATTATGATCGTCAAAACAGCATAAAAGGAGCTGTAGTTAATGTGCCGATTCTAGTTGCGAATGTCGTAACTTCCCTTTCAAGGGCCTTCACTGACGCAGAAGTTATTCAGCTCCACCTCAAACGCCGATTAGAATATCGTCACAGTTTCATGGTGGAAACTATATCTCCATCTCGTGTAGTTGATGCAATAAGGCATTTAGTAGGCACTGAGCTTTACAGAAAGCATGAGATTAGAATTAATGAGGAATGGTTGGCTTCCCATACATCTGAAGTCGTTCCATTTATTGCATCAACAGAAGATATAGACGTAGTTAGAGAAATGGGTGATAGAGCTGCAATCCCAAATGTAGAACAGAATGCTCCAGTAGAAGAGCAAGAACTAAATCCTGGAGGTGAGGAAACCCTAATGGACAATGTTCCAGTAGAGAACTTAGATGGTAGTAGGTTAGCTATAGCACCTGGGGAAGGACAACGGCCTCTGGACATGATAACTGATCTACCCCAGGTATCTACCCTACAAGCCCTTTTATCGTAGTTCCTAAGCTCTACCCTACTACCCTACATCTACCTTATCTACCCTACAAGCCCTTTTATCGTAGTTCCTAAGCTCTGATCTAATAATTTTTGTGCTTTTTATAATTTGAGAAAAATGCAGATAATTAATATACGGAATAATTATTCCATTTGCTTGAGAAAGCACAGCGCTTGCCGCGGCGTTACAGCTAGGACAGCCCTTAATGATGAGGAAATAGATTAATTCAGTTCGATGAGGGATTCAAAATTTTAAAAGGCATTCGCTCGTCTCCTGCTCATTGGGAAGCAGAGAAGAAGAAGGTTATGGCCATGATTCGGCAATTTGGCATACCTTCTTTCTTTATAACGCTTTCTGCTGCAGAAAGCAAGTGGTTAGAACTGATAGTTATTTTAAAGAAAACAGTTAGGAAGGAAGTTCTAACCGAAGAAGAGGCAGCTAGATTAGAAAGGTCTGAAGTTGTAGAACTTATTAGGTCAGACCCAGTTACTTGTGCTAGGTATTTTGATTATAGGTATAGACAGCTTTTAAAAGTAATGAAAAAGGATGGAGGCATTTTCGGCCGACATTCTGTTTATAAATATTATTGGCGAGTAGAGTTCCAACATCGGGGTTCACCACACATTCATGGAATGTTCTGGTTAAAAGATGCCCCTTTGTTTGACGCTAGCAATCCTTCTTCTTGTCCGCCTGTTGTTGAGTTTGTTGATCAGTTTATTACGACGGAAAAAAATCCAACAAACGATGAATTGACACCTTTCATTTTATACCAAACGCACAAGCATACTCCGTCATGCCAGCGTAGCATTAGAAATAGGCAAATCTGTCGTTTTGGTATACCATATCCTCCTTTTCCTAGAACAGAAATTCTCTTTCCTCTTCCAGAAGATTGTCCGAATAGGTCAATTCATCATAACAACTTCGAGAAAATCAACAATTTCTTGAGTTCTCCAGTAGATAGTGAAATTAGGGAATCTCTTAACGATTTTAACAATTTTCTCTCGCAACCTCAAATTGGTCTTAGCTATGAGGATTATATTCTTGCAATTAGATCTAGTTTAAACAGACCAAAAATATTTTTAAAGAGAAGCTTCGACGCCATTTTGGTGAATGCGTATAACACGCATATTTTGTCAATGCAGAGAGCCAACATAGACATTCAGTTCATAATAGATCCATATGCGTGTTGCAGTTATGTGATCAATTACATTAATAAATCGCAAAGAGGTATGTCTAAGCTTATGCGAGAAGCTGTAGAAGAAGCGCGATCAGGAAACTTTAGTATTAGGCAGAAACTGCAGCACATAGGTCAAAAATTCATAAATGGCTCAGAAATATCTGCACAGGAGGCAGCTTATTGCTGTTTAGGGATGTCGTTGTCAGAGAGCAGCAATGCAGAAGTCTTCATAAACACTGGATTGCCTGACAAACGAGTTCAAATACTCAAGTCGAGGGCACAACTCAGAAGTTTGCCCGAAGACTCAGAGAATATTTTCGAAGTAGGCCTATTAGATCTTTACGTTCACCGTCCAGATGATCTAAATAGTTTATGCTTAGCAGATTTTGCGGCATATTATACTTTCAGTAGAACTGCAGGAATCGCCAAGAATCACAGGATGAGGTCGAAAATGCAGGATTCGGAACAACCGAAGTTTATCCTCTTCGCAATGGTAGCGGATTTGTTAGGGAAAGGCGTAGTTCACGGATAATACGTTATAGGAGATACAACGTTAATCACGATAGGGAGAACTATTTTAGAGAATTAGTAATGCTGTTTTATCCGTGGAGAAATGAGCAAGAGGAGCTTATTAGGAGAAATTGCGAAGAGGTTTGCAATCAGAATAGGGAGCTTATTGAGTCAAATCGTAGGAAGTTTAATGTTTTAAATGATAGTGAGTTAGAAGATGCTCTCAGTAGAGTATTAAATGAGAATCAGGAAGAAGAGTTAGGTAATTCAGATGAGCAGGAGAATGTAGATAATAGGTTTAGAGCATTAGGTGTAGCAGAAATAGATCCTCAACTCAACATTTTAAATATAGGAAATGATGAGAATGCAGATGGGCAAAATAGCAACACTGTTCAGTTTGTTAAGTTGCCTGCTTTAATGACAACGTCATATTTAGAAGAAATTGTATCGTCTCTAAACTTAAAACAGAAAACTTACCCGAACCATGTTTTGCATAATTTTAAAATAGGCAAAAAGTATTATGAATTTGTAGGTGGTGGAGCAGGTGTCGGCAAAAGCCGACTAATTTCGGTAATATATCCAGCCCTTACAACTAGGTTTAATAATAGAAGAGGATCAAATCCTGACTCAATAAAAGTTCTTTTGTCCGCTCCAACAGGAAAGGCTGCATTCGGAATAGAAGGTTGTACACTCCATTCAATGTTCAGTCTTCCTATTAATCAGTCTGATCGAATTGGGACCTAATCCGCAGACTTAGTAAATACGCTACATTCGAGATTGATTGATCTCAAATTACTCATTATTGACGAGATTTCAATGGTAGGAGCCAAAATGTTTGGCTTTATTAACCTGAGGCTACAGCAAATTTTCAAAAGTAATCACTTTTTTGGAGGAATACCTGTCATCGTGTTCGGCGATCTCAGACAACTGGGACCTGTGGGCGACAAGTGGATTTTTCAACAACCCTCTAAGCAAGCCTACAGTGAACTACATGGCACACTGTGGAAAAACAATCAAATTAAGTTTGAATTTTTCGAGTTGACGGAAATAATGCGTCAACGAGATGACCAACCATTTGCTGTAGCTCTTAATAATATGCCATCCGCTCATATGACAAGTACGGACATTGAGCTTATTAGATCAAGAGTTGTAAGGGAAGAGATTATACCAGAAGATGCTATTCATCTTTTCCACTCCAACGCCGACACAAATTCATATAACGTTTTAAAACTGAATCGAATTGCGACCATTCAATATTGTTCTAATGCTGAGGATTTCATAAAGGGTAGTAATTTGGGTGAGGCAAACATGGCCCGCATTCTAGAATCCGTTAAAGGATTCAAAACTTCAGAAACCCAGGGTTTGTGTAGTTCACTAATTTTGAAAACTACAGCAAAATATATGATGACTGTTAATATAGACACTTCAGATGGTTTAGTGAATGGAGCAACAGGAATACTTAGACAGATAGATCTAGACTCAAACAGTCATCCTATTCTTCTATGGGTAGATTTCCTTGAGGAAAGAGTAGGAAAAGAATTACGATTAAAGTATAGAAATCTTCCCAACCCATTGTGGACCCCAATAGTCAAAACTGTAAGAAGTTATCAGTACAGGAAAAATGAAAATGTCACGATAGATCGCAAACAGTTTCCGATCGTACCTGCAGAAGGTATTACCATCCACAAAAGTCAGGGAGCAACATTTAATAAGGTGGTGGTCCACGTATCCGATGGTTTAGATAGAGCAGCCTTATATGTAGGCTGCAGTAGAGCGACAAGTGCAGCTGGACTGTTTATAGTAGGCAACTTCAACCCTCCAAGGTCGAAATGTTGTTCAGGAAGAATTAGAAAAATTACGCTTTATTAAGTTACTTAGTACGCATTTCGACTATTTACTTAACAGTTCTAGTTTTGAAATAATTTTTCACAATGTCCAAAGTCTGCACTGTCATATTAAGAGTGTTCAGTTTGATAAGCTTATGCATCATGCATCAATGCTTTGTTTTGTTGAAGGCTCGACCTTCCCATATGAGACTTATGAAGTCCCAGGATAAAGGATTGCTGTACGTTTAGATTGTTTAAGTGAAGGTAGGACTCGATCACAAAGAGGCATTCTTGTTTTCGTCAGGAACGAACTTTTTGAGAATGTTAGTCTTTGTTCTACAGGTCGCAATATTGATGGTTCGCACGTATTCGAATACTCAGTTTTAAAGTATAAGTCTATAGGAGTTTTAATAATTTATAAGAGCCCCCATTACTCTATTCCTAAATTTAGAAGTGAGTTTGAGGATTTATTTGTAGAGTATAGAGAAATTTAAGGTAGTGAAGTAGTAATATTAGGTGATTTTAATTTATGTCTAAGCGCTCTCACTCAGGCTAGGGAAACATATGAAAGTTTAGTTAGGAAGGGATTTAGATCCCTTTTAGACTTGAAAATGTCCATAACACGTGACGATACACACATCGACTGGGCATTTTCAAATGTGTCGCTTGGCCAAGCCAGCGCAAAAACCTTTGAGACAGTGCATAGCATTCACGACGCTATTTCCGTGAGCATTTTAGGGCTGTAAGTTGATAGGTCGTGAATTTTTTTTGTAATTTTTTTTCGCGCGGGGAACATGGAAATTTGTAATTTTTCTAAAAATTACTAATTTCAAGTCGACTCGAAGATCTATTACTAAGATCTAATTGCATCGCAATGACCTTCACGTGGTGTTCCCTGGATACCGATTAAAGTTAAAATAATCGGGAACTAACTCGAGCGGCGAACTGTAGAAGTAATCGGGCGTGTTCGATTATACTTTGTTATTTTATAATACCTGGATACCGATTTTAAAAAGTTAATAATACAATCGGGAATAAAATGCATGCAGAGAGTATCACACGGTCGGGCGAGCTCGACTGTACTTTTCTTTCTTGTTTAATTTTCGCATTGATACGTTGAACTCGTGGCTATTGGAGGGACTGTGATTTTTTGCAACGACACAAAGGAACAAACTAGAGCATTGAGCAGAGTTGAAAGGAGAAGAATACGAGCACGCACGCTACTGTCTAATGCAAGTAATTGCATTAATAAGCAGCTTGGGTTAAAAGAACTGAAGCTTAATACCGATGTTGTCACTCGATAGAACTCCACTTATGAAATGATGGATCGTCTGGCATAAAATAAGGACGCGTAGGCAATTGCCTTGCCAAATTTCAAGCCTTAATTGTGTCTGTTGCCAGTTGAGTGGGTAACGTTGGAATCAGTTCTTCCAATCCTCCAACCATTTTATGAGGTTACTGATGAGGTATCTGCAGAAAAGCATGTAACGCTTTCAATGGTAAAATATTACATTTTTTTGTTAATATTTTTTTAATGAAGGAAGTTTTGCCAAGTATCCTAGGTAATGTTGTTTTTTACGGCCAAAGCGTGGAATACTTTCCCTCATGTCTCGCCACAGTCTCTCAATATTTTGAGTATGTGCGCTCGAAGATGGGTCTACAAAATGTTTTGAGTGGTTAACTGTTTGATGTCTGTACCCTTCTTCCAGACAGTTATATGCTCTCCAACAATTATTAATAATCCAATTATTGTTGTACCGTCCGCCACTCTTTCCTTAATTTTTTGAAGGGTAGCAGCATCTTTGCTTTCTACTGGCAGTATGAAGAAATCTCGGTCTATCCCACCAAATACCCATTGGCCTTCAATACTTCTTCTTTTTTATCCTCTCCGGATCCCCCATAATAGGACGACTATTTGTAAGACTCTAGTCTATATAGACCTCCCGCATATAATTTTTCCAATCAATCACACTCTGTCGGCTCCATTCTAATTCATCCTTAATGAATTTAGTTTCGCCTTTAATTCTTAACGTATCCAATACGACAAATTTATAAATGTCTTCAATATATATTTTTTGTTATACTCACTCTAAAGTAAATATGGTTTTAAGAATGTTTTACCTTGAAAAAAAGTACTTTTCCCGTATACTTTCCTTAAAATTGCATTGAATTTTTCTTTTCTTTTTCTTTCCACTATCAGCACTAATGTACGCCCGGCACCTAAAATTAACTTGCGTATTGTCCATCGAAATTTTGCACATTTTTTCACATTTTTCACAACTTTTTTCGGACAATAACACTCCGTGATTTTGTAAAAACGTTATAAGTTCATTTCAATTTAAATTCAGACCGTCCGACATTTTTGGAAAACATTTTTCGCACAATATTTTAATCTAACAATTGTCAATGTAGTCGGACGAATGAAAGATTCAACCCAAATTTTGACAGGTGCAATATTGTCGGTGCATCATTTTTCGAAAGCTAACTAGATTCAAAAGGTAACAAGATTCAATAAAATTGTAATTTCAAGAACTTTTAAACCGCTTCTTTGGATGAACCATAAGAGACCCCCAAGAGTTTTTGATGACGTTCGTCTGCAAAAGTAACCATTTTATGAGGTTACTGTTGAGGTATCTGCAGAAAAGCATGTAATGCTTTCAATGGTAAAATATAAAATTTTTTTGTTAATATTTTTTTCAATATTTAAAGTTAAAAATTTCTTTAGGTCATATTGCTGACAAAATCAGCTATCCCCAAATCAGCTGAAATTATACCTGGAGTGGAAATGATTCGCATTTTAAGAGAAAATCCTCCTGCGGTTTGGAAATATTGAAAAAAAAAAAACCTCTCTTTGCTGAAAGCACGGTTTTAGATCCGCGATTTAAGGCACGCGGATTTAAAAATGAATCAAATTTTAAATATGCCGTAGACAATTTAAAATTAAAGCTATCGTCTTTGACGGTAGATACAGAATCTGCAGAACCAGCTGTTGTGATTCAAAAAACAAAAAGTAAACCATACGACAACGAGTTCCAATCAGTTGTCAAGCCGACAAACAAAATCGCCGCGTCGCACCGGGAGCTCGATAAGTACTAGAACTAGTTCTTTCGTTGAAAACTGAACTACTAAACTACTTCCTTTAATTTAACTACGATGAACAACTCTACTCAGTAACTATGGCACTTAGGAGTACCAATTTTGGTAGGCAGGTTTCTAGTGAAGGCATAAATGCAATGTTATTAAACATTTTTGTATGCCACGCACCCTTTTCTCAAAAGTAGTAAAACAATTTTCAAACTTGAATGTCATTTTTAAATTCATTTGAAGACAAATTATATCAAACTATCCTGAAAGTTGCATCTAAATCGGACAATAAACAAAAGAGCTAGACATGTAAGAAAGTTAATAATTGAACACAATATCAATGCATGTGTGCAAGCGAGATAGAAACATACAAACATGTGAGCGAACGTTTTCGCTGCTTGTCTAGCGGCAGCGCTGCCCGCTAATGCTGGCCATGCCGACCAATTGTATATGTATTACATATACACACATACATATGTGTGCATACATATAATGTCAAATGTATATGTGTGTGTATACATACAATCAGATGTTTTTGTTTCAAGGTGTTTTATTGCAAGTACTTTCAATTGATATACTTGGACACCGATCTTATTAAAGTAATCGGGAATAAAAAGCAGAGAGTATTCTACGGTCGGGCGTGCTCGACTGTACTTTCCTTTCTTGTTAAAATTTGCCAATCGATTTCAACAAAATTGTTAGAGATGGAAGTATTGCAGAAATTAGTGATGTAAGACTTCAATAGTTGCCAGACTGTTACTTTGTCAATTACTCGTTATTTGAGAAACTTTATTATGTCAACTAAAGACAAATATTAAATAAGCTAAAAATAAGCAGATCTGGCCGAAAATAAGCCAAAACGGCAACATTGCTTAACAGTTAGAGCAATTGTATGCAACCAAGATCCAAACTACCGTGGGGCGTTTAACAAGTTTGGCATAAAAAATTAACAGCCAAATGTCACTCTTGATAATGAGAAGATTTATGGCATATAAAAAAGCTTAGAAATATCTTACTGCGAAATTATGTTAACTCCTGACGGCAGAGCAAGTAGTTGTTAAGTTGTTTAAGGTTGTCACGAACAACACTTCTCCAAGAATGTGCCCAAAATTGTCCCGAAAACACATTTTACCCGCCAAAAAGAAGCTGCTGCACTAAAAGCATTAAAACAAAATGTGACATTTGTTGACTGCGAAGATGTTGCCATCGTAACTTGTAAATGCATAGTAAAAGTTAGTAGGCTTTTTGATTCTTTGAATAGCAATTATTTTTGTAAGTCCGCCTTACAAAAAGAAAGTGACATCGGAAAGTATATAGTAAAAATGAAAGATTATTTTAAGAGAAGTCAACAACCCAGAAAAGTTTATTGCATGGATGGAATAAATGTATCAATGAATCTTCATGTTGTCACAAGACATTTGGAATGATGGGAGAGGTGTGCACTTTCTAATTTTGTCACGGGTTAATTAAGATGCACTTGATCACCTATTCTACTTAATAAGAAGTAGAGGTGAAACCAATAACAACCCAATGCTTTTTCAATTTAATGCAGTCCTTTTAAGATATTGCCAATGAAAGTAATTACTTCTAACAACATAAGGAAATTGCGAGCCAGATCAGGACATGTTTCTTAATATTATTGACAAAACTATGCAAGAAGTGGCTGTAGAGTGTGTAAATGACCAGTATCGGTTAGACAATGAAGATTTAGGCTGATGAGAAACAGCCCATCTCTATAATTATAGCAACGGTAAAAGCATTGAAATATTTTACAGGACTTGTAACACCCAAATCTCAACGAAAGTTTAATACCTGCAAAAAACTGTTAAAAGAAGAAGTAGCCCATTACGACCAAAAAACATTTATTTCATTTAACAAAAATTTAAAAATATAAATACTTTAAAATTTAAACCACTTTCCACGACTTAATAATTTAACTTAATTCTTTTGGAAAAAAAATCCATAATTATTGCCAAAAGATTCCACATGCAAGTGTTGCAGGCTACTAAGAAGGAATATCAATAATGTTAAGTGTACAGTAGATTAACTAACATAAATGTAAACATGAGATATCGATACTAGAAGGAATGGAGGAAGAAGAAGTTAGTTCTTAAGCAAGAGAATAAAGAGACGGTCGCGAATAGAACAATTTTCTAATTGTTTTTAGATTTTATTGAAAAAGGCCGTTCACACAAGAAATATAAAAGAAAAAATTATTTATGAATGTATAAAAGTTAATTAATCGCTCTAAACTGCACAGTTGGTATAGTCGGTTTGTTGATCAGTGCATATTAGGGCAATTTATTAATATAGATAGATATGCTAAGGTTGATGGGGGTAACTTATTAAATTACATTTTTTAACGAATATGTTGGTTTAGGTAGGGAACACATCTCGAAGTTAATTTTTTTAGTGACCCCATTGAAATTGCAATGGCCTCCCTAGATACTGATTTATTAACATTTTAACCAGGAGCAAATTCGAGCGGCGATTAAAAAAAATAAAAAGATTAATCGAAGAAAAACGAGAAAAGAAAAAATAATCAAAACAAAATAGATGGCACATTTTTAACAAATGTTTTTTCCAGTGTAATGTTACTAATTAGCAACTTTTACTGAAGTTTAGATTTAAAATTTACTCGACATTGCTGTGTCTTGAATTAAAATAATAGTGTAAATAAATAGTAGGTAAATCTAAAGGATCAATTCGGGTCAAGACATTGGGAATTGCATTGAGATGATGTGTTAATTACATCTCCTACTGATGAAATTTTCAAGTATTTAGAAATTCCACAGTTACGTATGTATCATTCAGTACCCACCATTCTCCTTAAAATTTTGGCTTGAAGTATGCGAGTTTTGTTTGAATGGCTTTTGGCTGCAATACCGTAAACTTGTATGGCATACTTGCAAACAGGAGCCAGGATGCACTTGTATATAAGTGCTTTATTGCGCATAGACAATTTGTTTCTTGGATTTAACAACCAGAACATTTGGCGAGCTTTGTTCGTAACTGCTTTGACTACAGTGGTTACATGGCACCCAAAAGTTAATCATCTATCTATTGTAACACCAAGATACTTGTGTTTGTTTCTTTGTGGAAGGACTTCACCGCTTAAGTAGAGATCAGGACAGCAGTCTTGACGGAGTGTGTGTGCAACTATTACACATTTTATAGTGTTAATTGCAATATTCCAATTAAGGTCTGTTGAGATACCAATTACGATCTATTTGAAATTGACAATATTGTTCAATTTACAAAATGTATAAGTAGGCTCCGCCGCTCAAAAAGTAATAAGGTTTCTCAGCATTCAGCATTATAGTTCAGTATTAAACTAACAAACGAACGAAACAATCGAGTTAGGCATATACCAACAGTGAAATATAAATAATAAGTTTTAAGTTTATTATTAAACATAATTGGTCCTTCGAGCCGGATATTTCGTAGGGCATTGTTTGTTTAATATTCGCATTAATACGTTGAACTCGTGCCTATTGGAGGGACTGTAATTTTTGGCTGCTACGACGCAATGGAACAAACTAAAGCATTGAGCAGAGTGAGAGGTAGAGCTAAAGCATCAATCAATCGGATATGTGGATATGCAGAGAAGAAAAATATGAAAAAGAATGCTCTCTGCTGAGAGCATTTAATTCAAGATTTGAATCGACTTGCGATTTGGAACATTCTGGGAGCTCTGCTAGTGCCAGGGTATGTTTCTAAAAATGCAGAAACAACAAGCTATAAATCAAAATCATGCTCATCTATAGGAGAAATGACGACTCTGTGGAGGTGTCACTGATCGCTGCCAAATCGAGAGTACCACCATTATCGTTGCCGCGCTTGGAGTTGTGTGGATCACTACTGCCGACTCGACTGTCAAAGCAGCTCAATGCAACGAAGCAAAAACCTACCGCCCTAATAGGGCGTGTCTCTCGGTACAACAATTTTATATTTTCATTATACTCTGATCAAGTTCATCCCATTGCATCACTGTTTTTAGTTCTCGCTTGATCTGCAATGCCGACAAAGTTGCCATTATATCACTATTCACGCTGACTTAAAAGGAGGAAAGGAGAAGAATACGAGCACGCACGCTACTGTCTAATGCAAGTAATTGCATTAATAAGCAGCTTGGGTTAAAAGAACTGAAGCTTAATACCGATGTTGTCACTCGATTAAACTACACTTAATTGTGTCTGTTGCCAGTTGAGTGGGTAACGTTGGAATCAGTTCTTCCAATCCTCTAACCATTTTATGAGGTTACTGATGAGGTATCTGCAGAAAAGCATGTAACGCTTTCAATGGTAAAATATTACATTTTTTGTAAATATTTTTTTAATGAAGGAAGTTTTGCCAAGTATCCTAGATAATGTTGTTTTTTACGGCCAAAGCGTGGAATACTTTCCCTCATGTCTCGCCACAGTCTCTCAATATTTTGGGTCTACAAAATGGTTAACTGTTTGATGTCTGTACCCTTCTTCCAGACAGTTATATGCTCTCCAACAATTATTAATAATCCAATTATTGTTGTACCGTCCGCCACTCTTTCCTTAATTATTTGAAGAAGGGTAGCAGCATCTTTGCTTTCTACTGGCAGTATGAAGAAATCTCGGTCTATCCCACCAAATACCCATTGGCCTTCAATAATTCTTCTTTATTATCCTCTCCGGATCCCCGACAATATTACGACTATTTGTAAGACTCTAGTCTATATAGACCTCCCGCATATAATTTTTCCAATCACACTCTGTCGGCTCCATTCTAATTCATCCTTAATGAATTTAGTTTCACCTTTAATTCTTAACGTAACCAATACGACAAATTTATAAATGTCTTCAATATATATTTTTTGTTATACTCGCTTTAAAGTAAGTATGGTTTTAAGAATGTTTTACCTTGAAAAAAGTACTTTTCCGTATACTTTCCTTAAAATTGCATTGAATTTTTCTTTTCTTTTTCTTTCCACTATCAGCATTAATATACGCCCGGCACCTAAAATTAACTTTATAGTCCATCGAAATTTTGCACATTTTTTCACATTTTTCACAACTTTTTTCCGACAATAACACTCCGTGATTTTGTAAAAACGCGTTATAAGTTCATTTCCATTTAAATTTAGACTGTCCGACATTTTTGGAAAACATTTTTCGCACAATATTTTAATCTAACAATTGTCAATGTAGTCGGACGAATAAAAGATGCGACCCAAATTTTGACAGGTGCAATATTGTCGGTGCATCATTTTTCGAAAGCTAACTAGATTCAAAAGGTAACTAGATTCAATAAAATTGTAATTTCAAGAACTTTTAAACCGCTTCTTTGGATGAACCATAAGAGACCCCCAAGAGTTTTTGATGACGTTCGTCTGCAAAAGTAACTATTTTATGAGGTTACTGTTGAGGTATCTGCAGAAAAGCACGAAACGCTTTCAATGGCTTCAATGGCTTTCTTTAGGTCACCGTCTTTGACGGTAGATACAGAATCTGCAGAACCAGCTGTTGTGATTAAAAAAACAAAGTAAACCATCGATTTGGGATTCCTACGACAACGAGTTCCTATCAGTTGTCAAGCCGCGTCGCACCGGGAGCTCGATAAGTACTTGGGAGAAGAGTATTTAGACAGAAGAGAAGACCCATTAAAATGGTGCAACGAGAGGAAAAAGCAATTTCCTCGACTATACAGCTACATGCAGAGGCGTTTATGCATTGTAGCCACTTCTGTCCCAAACGAACGGATATTTTCGTTAGCTGGACAGATAATTACAGGCAGGAGAAGCTTATTGCAACCTCACAACTAACTTTTCTACATAACAACATGGATTAAGTAAGTTTAAATCATGTTTTTGTCAATATGTACTTTATTATTAAATAATATTTTCTTTTTTTAGACAAGTTTGAATTAATATGGAGACTCCGTTTAAGAGCTAATTTATTTTTCAGTTAATTTATTATTACTTTAACTAAAGTTTTGTGGCAATGAAGCACATAGCAAGTTTTCTCATTTTGTTAAATTTTAAATATTAAGTGTGAAAATAAGTGTTAACAAATAGATTATGATAAGTTTAATTTTCCAAACATCTTTAATTTTTTGTTTAAATATGACTTTCGACTATTTGGATTAATCACTAACTGATTGTACACCATTTGATCAGTCTGTTGTTTAATCCAAATATGCGAACATTACATTTAAAAACAATGTAAATAGAATGGGACCTAAACGAACGATCTAAAAGAACGGTCTAAACGAACGAACTAGTTCGTTGTAGTTCGTTGAAAACTGAACTACTGAACTGCTTCCTTCAATTGAACTACGATGAACAACTCTAGCTACAAGTTTGAATTTGGTCAGTATCGACTTGATATTAAGTCAGTCAATACAAGAACCTTTATTTTTCGATGCCACTCCCCGTTCGCTCACAATGAGCAAAAAACTAGAAACACCTCATAAAAATTGATGTTTTAGGCGAATATCTCGGTAACTATGACACTTAGGAATACCAATTTTGGAATGCGAGTTTCTTGAGGCGGCATAAATGCATTGTCATTACTTGTCTAATGCAAGTAATTGTATTAAATGTAATGGTGACCATTTACTGCCGGCTTGTCTTCAATTTCAGACCATGTCTGTTGAACAGCGATACTCCTTTGTCAAGGACAAGCACGCATGTTTGAAACGCTTGAAACACGGCCATGGAGTGAATTCTTCGTGCAAGCATTGCAAACGGCGACACAACACGATATTGCATTTTGAGGGAAGCACCAGTCAAGCAAGGATCAGACAAATGTAAGGAGACTGTCTCGGAGGTTACATCAAGGAGGTTACATCAATTGCCGCGTATTGTTGGATTGCTGTTCAAAGTTATCGTACATTTCAGAACGGTGTATGCAAACATTGGGACTTGCACGTTCGTACACTCGGATCAGCGTTTTTGGGATATCAGTAAAAGCGGAAACAACCAGGGGGTTATGCACTCTGCAAATCAAGTCTAAAGTAGCAGATCACTCGCTTGATATGAAGGGCTTATGTTCTTGGACATATAACAGCATCGCTGTCAAGAGGAAACTTCAAATCTGAAGTACTATCACGTTTTGCGGGATATGATTTGGCAGATCCAGAATTTAATACTATAAGAAAAAGAGTCTAAAATAATTGCCAGCATTTTGGAAAATGGTTTGGACCAAAGACTATGACTAAAGAACTGGTAGACATTCAATGGGAGCTTATCCCTGATGCCGCTGACCCAATTGGAATTTGTGCTTCGCAAGGCATGGAAACAAATGCACAGAAAACTACTGCTTGGGCTGCGGTGGCATCCTGGATAGTCATAACATACAGCACTGAGACGATTTATGGCTCTTCGAGGAACACCTTATTTGCATTTTTTGAAAGTATAGGAAAATATACCTTTATTATTTTGCCAACATTTAAGAACATTGAACTGAAGCTGAATAGTCGAGGAAACTGCTTTTTCCTCTCGTTGCACCATTTTAATGGGTCTTATCTTCTGTCTAAATACTCCTCTCCCAAGTACTTATCGAGCTCCCGGTGCGACGCGGCGATTTTGTTTACCCACTCAACTGGTAACAGACACATTTCAGGCTTGAAATTCTTTAAAACTAATCCCCGCATTTGAGATGTCCAACGATGAATCCTGGTTTTATATTATGATGAAGTTTATAGATCGAAATTAAGGACTTAGCTTTTACCATCTCTGAAATCTGTTTGTTCATACGGAAACTGATATCCACTCAAATACGGGTGGCTTCATTGAATAAACTATCTGCCGTGTCTGTATTGACCGTCATCATATATTTGACAGTGGTTTTTAAAATAAGAGACGTACATAACCCTTAAGTTTTGGACGTCGGAAAACTTTTAACAGCCTCAAGATGACGGTTGTTCACCTCTGTGCTATGATGCGAGCCTTTTTTTTTTAAATCTACAGCACTTAAAATATGATGAGCAGTTGAAATTGAGTTTAGTTTTGTCGTATTAAATACTGCCGCATCGTCATTCCTATAAAACAAATGAATAGCGTCGTTTGGCAACTAACTGTGATCGGATATTCTGGATCTAATTAAACTAATATCATGTGATGTAATATAGCCGGATGCCATGCTATTTTTATTGCAATTGCAAAAGGTTGGTCATCTCGCTGTCGCATAATTTCTGTGAGTTCAAAGAAGCAAAGTTGAATTGGATTTGAAAATCCATCGATCTCTAACAGGGCTTATCTGTCGTAGATCGCTGAAAACGATAATCTCTGTTATTTAAAAATTGTTTGAGGCGAGAACCCAAATAGGAAAATACCGACCATTGAAATTTCGTCAATAACGATAACTAAGATTAATAAATCTTGAACGGAGGGTCAAAGAAGAATTTTGAGTGTTTGGGTCACCTCCTGGTGTTCGCTTATAAAGGTGGGAAAGGGACTGAAAAATCGCTGAAATCACCCCTTCATTTCTCCAAGGGAAGAAAAGCATTACTAATTCCCTTAAGTAATTTTCTTTACCGGTATTTAAACTAAAACTCCTAAACCTTTCTCTGGCATCGAGAAAAAGAAGGGGTATATTACCTAGTTCATCACTTTCGTCAAAATGCTCATCATCACCATTTTGAAAGAAAACATATTTTATAATTGTCTAGGTTTAAGCATTCTTACTGTGCTCTGGCGATAGAGTATTAATGTAAACATCTGCGTTACAAGTCTCGAATATACGCATTCTTAAACAACAATATGATTCTTCTTAAGCAGAAATTTCAGTGCCAGTTATGAACTTGTGTCCAATGTACTGCAGCCTCTGTTTTATGGATTAGTTGCCTCTGTTAATCTCATCGATAGCTTCACGCATTAGTTTTGGTATGCCTCTTTGAGATTTATTAACATAATTAATTGTATAGCTGCAGCATGCATAAGGGTCCAATATGAACTGAATATCAAAATTTGAATAAGCAATTTGATGGGTTTCTCTGGGCAGAGGACTTAGAGTTTCAGTTTGAGGCATTGGGAAATGTGGAATACCAAAGCGACAAATAGAGTTTCCTCTTACTTAACGTGTGCATGAATGACCGTGCTTTTGCATCTGGTATTCGATATATGGTGAGAGGCTTATATCTGTTACATCTGTAGTAAAAAGTTGACCATTGAAGTCTATTACTGGAGGAATTCAACTCGCCAGTAGTACATGACGATCCTATTTTGACCAAAAATGCTTCCCTACTTTGTCATTAACTTAAACAACTGCCTAAACCGTTAGTCGAAATACCTTGAACACGTTAAAGGATCAATGCGGATCAATCGCATTTTCTCATTCGTAGCCAAAATTGATATATATACTTCTGTAACTTCTTGCTTGTCCACATAGTTTTTCAGAAGGACAAGCAGCTCTAACCATCTACTTTCTGCAGCCGACAAAGTAATAAAGAAAGTTGGTAGCTCAAACTGACGAATCATGGCCATTACCTTTCATTTCTCTGCCACCCAATGAGCCTTCGTCGTGGCGAATAAGATGGTCCATATGTTCTTCATTAAGAGCGTTAGAAACAGTTATGGGACAGTTTGGCAGTGTGCTTTCTCAAGCAAATTGAAGTATTGTTTCGAATACTTATAAGCTTTTATATACAATTCTACAACCTCTCCTATCAAAATTTCGAAGCTCAGATCTAACAATGGTTGTAAAACTTTCTGAACACTTTCTTTTGTTGTTAGCATGTAATAAAGGTAATGCTAATTCCTCACAATCAGCATCCATATCTAACTGATTATTGTCAAGTAGACGTATCCAATACGACAAATTTATAAATGTCTTCAATACTGAATTTGGTTCCTTCATATTATATGTTTTTTGTTATATTGAGAGACTGTGGCGAGACATGAGGGAAAGTATTCCACGCTTTGGCCGTAAAAAACAACATTACCTAGGATACTTGGCAAAACTTCCTTCATTAAAAAAATATTAACAAAAAAATGTAATGTTTTACCATTGAAAGCGTTACATGCTTTTCTGCAGATACCTCATCAGTAACCTAATAAAATGGTTGGAGGATTGAAAGAACTGATTCCAACGTTACCTACTCAACTGGCAACAGACACAATATAAATATAAATAAAATAAATATATTTAGAGCATTATTAAAACCGATCGTCCCTATGGGAGCTTTACGATGTAGTCGCCCGATTTGGATGAAACTTGGTATGTATATGTTATTGACAAATATATTCTGTGTGAGTTTCATTAAGATTGATTGGTCAACGCAAAAGTTTTTCATTTTTTTTTACCGATTCTAAAGAAAAAATCCTATAGATATAGTTTACCGATTTGGATTAAACTTGCTTAGTATATGTACTGCCTAGAC
>JAEIGM010000574.1:0-19078 GCA_018903735.1 Drosophila cardini
AATCGGACAAGTATATCGTATAGCTCATATAAGGACAAACGGTCAAAAATACGCTCTAAATATGAATTTATATGAATAACTTTTACGTTGGCCAATAATCGAATAGAAACTTACAAACAGATCATATTTTATCAATAATATAAACATGCTGCGGAACATTTTTTCTTCAATCGGACGACTACATCGTCTAGCACCCATAGGGACAATCGGTCAAAAAATTCGCTCCAAATATGAATTTATATGAATAACTTTTGCGTTGGCCAAGCAATCTTAGTGAAACTCACACAGAATATATTTGTCAATAATAGAAACATGATGACCAAGTTTCAACTCGACGACTATATCGTTTCTCCTATAGCGATGATTGGTCAAAAATACGTTGTAAATATGAATTTGCATGAAAATTTTCTGTATTTCCCAAGTCATCTGAATTAAAATCAATAGGGACGATTGCCTAAACGATTATACTATTATTATTATCATATCCCCTTTAGACCCCGTACTCAAAAAAGAGTAGAGGGGTCTTTTTAAGTTTGTCTGAAGCGAAATGTGCGTAACAGGCAGAAGGAGGCGTGGCCGACCCCATAAAGTTATATATATTCTTGATCAGCATCAACAGCCGAGACGATATAGCGATGTCCGACTGTCCGTCTGTCTGTCTGTCCGTCTGTCCGTCTGTCCGTCCGTCCGTCTGTCCGTCCGTCTGTATGAACACCTGGATCTTCTAAACTACAAGAGCTAGAGCCACCAAATTTGGAATGAAAGTCCGTCTGCTTCGCGAGCAGATCAAGTTTATTTCAAATCTTTGCCACGCCCCCCACCGCCCCCGCAAACTGTAAAAAACTTTTTCACATCACCATAACTTGAAAACGATTAGAGTTAGAGAGACCAAACTCACACATTATGTGAATTGTACCAATATAACTATCCTCCCCAGGTTTGGTTCGGATCGGACAACTATAGCCTATAGCTCCCATAGGTCAAATCGGTCGAAAATGATTGATTTGTATGGAGACATGAAGTTTTATTTGAGCGATTGCAACCAAACTAACACATTATGTGAATGGTACCATTATAACTATCCTCACCAACTTTGGTCTGGATCGGACAACTATAGCCTATAGCTCCCATAGGGCAAATCGGTCGAAAATTGGTGATTTGTATGGAGACATGAAGTTTTAGTTGAGCGATTACAGCCAAACTAACACATTATGTATATGGTAACATTATGACTCTCCCCATTAAGTTTGGTCCGGATCGGACAACTATAGTCTATATAGCATAGGACTAATCGGTCGAAGATTGTTGATTTGTATGGGAAAATGCGCACTAGAAGGAGTACGGGTCTTTTACAGTCGGCTCGTCCGACTGTAGCCTTTCTTACTTGTTTAATAATATAATTAACCTGAGTAACGGGTATCCCACAGTCGCGAGGCGACTATAGCATTCTATCTTGTTAGACCCCGTACTCCAAAAAAGAGTAGAGGGGTCTATTAAGTTTGTCTGAAGCGAAATGTGCGTAACAGGCAGAAGGAGGCGTGGCCGTCCCCATAAAGTATATATATTCTTGATCAGCATCAACAGCCGAGACGATATAGCGATGTCCGTCTGTCTGTCTGTCCGTCTGTCCGTCCGTCCGTCTGTCCGTCCGTCTGTATGAACACCTGGATCTTCTAAACTACAAAAGCTAGAGCCACCAAATTTGGAATGAAAGTCCGTCTGCTTCGCGAGCAGATCAAGTTTATTTCAAATCTTTGTCACGCCCCCCAACGCCCCCGCAAATTGTAAAAAACTTTTTTCACATCACCATAACTTGTAAACGATTAGAGTTAGAGAGACCAAATTCACACATTATGTGAATTGTACCAATATAACTATCCTCCCCATGTTTGATCCGGATCAGGCAACTATAGCCTATAGCTCCCATAGGTCAAATCGGTCAAAAATGGGTGATTTGTATGGAGACATAAAGTTATAGTTGAGCAATTGCAACCAAACTAACACATTATGTGTATGGTACCATTATAACTATCCTCACCAAGTTTACTCTGGATCGGACAACTATAGCCTATAGCTCCCATAGGGCAAATCGGTCGAAAATTGGTGATTTGTATGGAGACATGAAGTTTTGGTTGAGCGATTGCAACCAAACTAACACATTATATATATGGTAACATTATAACTATCCTTACCAAGTTTGGTCCGGATCGGACAACTATAGCCTATAGCTCCCATAGGACAAATCGGTCGAAAATTGGTGATTTGTATGGAGACATGAAGTTTTAGTTGAGCGATTGCAACCAAACTAACACATTATGTATATGGTACCATTATAACTATCGTCAGCAAGTTTGGTCAGCTTCGTACAACTATAGTCTATAACTAGCATAGGACTAATCGGTCGAAGATTGTTGATTTGTATGGGAAAATGCGCATTAGAAGGAGTACGGGGTCTTTTACAGTCGGCTCGCTCGACTGTAGCCTTTCTTATTTGTTGATAATAAATTAAGTTTCACACATCATATTTCCACTGTAGTTAATAAAGCTAAGGGAACTCTTGGATTTATTAAACGCTGGTCTAAGGAATTTAATGATCCATTCGTCACCAAACTTCTTAACACATCCCTAGTCCGTCCCATTCTTGAGTATTGTTCATGTGTCTGGTCTCCTCAACATGCTCATGGTCAAGCTTTAATTAAGTCAGTGCAGAAGCAGTTTTTACTCTTCGCGCTTCGTGGACTTAATTGGGACCCTAATCTTCGCCTTCCATCTTATACTAACAGACTCTTGCTTCTGAATCTTCCATCCCTTACTAATCGGGAGAAGAGTTCTTGGAGTAATCTTCCTCCATAAATTAATAATCGGCGATATCTGCTCCTCATCTCTTTTAGAACGCCTTAAATTTAATATTTCCTCCAGGACCACTAGGTACTACATACCTTTATCTCTACCAACATGCACAACTGACTATGCTTTGCACAATCGTTTTCGGGTATTATGCTCTAATTATAATGAACACTGTAGACTGGATTGATACATTCTCTCTCTTCCATATTAAAGCTTCTCTTTACAGCCAACTCCGTTATATCTCTGATTTCCAAGGGCAGTAAGAATGGGTTTTTAAATATTTAATTTTTATTATTACTATGTAAATTTATAAATTATACATCTAAACACAACGTAATCATATAATTAAATTAAATACTCGCGACTGCTTTTAGTCTGCGTTAATAAAAAAAAAAAAAAAATTAATAAGTCCTTTTTCTTTTTTTTTTTTTTTTATTTTTTTTAAACCATTCATTTCTCGGTCCAGTTTTTCGATTAAATATTTAATTTTTGTCTTAGTCTTTCAAAATTCCTTTGTTTGTTTTATTAGGTTATTATAAGTTTCTTCAGTTTTTGTTATATTAATGGTTAAATAATGATATTCGTATTTTATAGGTAAGTTTATGGTTCCTGTTTGAAACATAAGATTATTCCAAATTTTGACCTTTTATTCGACATGATTAGAGTTGTTAAATTATGAGGAGTTATTATCGTGATTCTGGTTATTGGTTGATCTGGAATTATCGTATTTACTTTCATTAGTTACTTTTTTCTTTTTATATTTTGATTTATAATGTGTTATCTTTCTACCTCTGTTTACTTCTTCATAGTGTTTATCATCTATTTGTGTTATGTTTCCAGTTTGCTTAAATGGATTTGATTTAGACCTTACTAATGGTGATTCCCTATATCTAGTATCTTCTTCGAATTCGGCTCTTTTCTCATTGAGTCTTTCTATTTTATTTTTCTTTTTTAACAGTGTTTCATTCTCGGGAGTTCCTGCGTAAATGAAAATGTCTGCTGGTGTTCTACCAGTCGTATTATGTTTAGTTTTATGGTTATAAGTGTAAAGTATTAATTCGAATCTAGTTAGTTTATCTTCTTGATTTGTGTCAGAATTGACAATTCTCAGTTTTTCATTTACTGTTTTATGAAATCTTTCTATGTCTGAAATACCGTTTTTACTAGTTGTGATGGTTATATTTACGTCTTCTGATTTTAACCAAATTTGTAGTGCGGAGCACAAGAAGGCTGAGTCTTTATCTGCTTTAATTTCAATTGGTTATCCCATGTCATTAAATACTTTTAAAAGAGCTCTTTTGGCTTCTAACCAATCTCGGCCGTTTACTTCGATTAAAGTTGCGTATTTGGAATATAAGTCTATACAAGATAGAAATTGTTTGTTGTCTACCATATAAAAACAAGTAAGAAAGGCTACAGTCGAGCGAGCCGACTGTAAAAGACCCCGTACTCACAGAAGTGCGCATTTTCCATTCGAAAAACAAGAAAAACGGAGTTATTCACATTTTGTTTACATACATTTTTATATACAAATGTATGTAAATAAATACACAATTAAATGCACAATTTCCTTACTTGGCTTATTTTAAAAATATGCCGTGTTTTACAATTTGAAATTAAATTTAAATTTAATTTTAAATTTGAATTGAAATAAAAAAAAAAAATAATCAAAATAATTTACTGACGGGATTCGAACCTCGGACTCCACGCACACGCGTCAGTGCACTAACAGCTGCACCACGCCCCTCTCTTGAAAGCGCTCGATTATCTGCATTTACATGTAATATTTTTTTGTTATATAACAAAAATTAATAAAATGTCCCTGACGGCGCTCGAACCCATGATCCCGGGTTCACATACAAATGCGAAGAATTAGATCAGGCATCTTTACTACTTAGACCACACTCCGCATTGAAGTTTATGTAAATAATTAAAATTTAAAAAGTAAACAAATAGCATTTGTCACTGACTGGATTCGAACCCGGGACCCCGGGCTAACCAACACGTACGAAGCGCGCATCTCTACTACCTAGACCACGCTCCTTATTGAAGTTGAAGTAGCTAAACGTAGAGATAAGTCTTTTATAATAATTGTTCGGTTAACACACTGCACTGCTTGCTGCAGTTTGTGTTCATCTTCTATTGCAAGCAGTGCAAACAAACAATTTTTTCATAAAACTCAGCATTTTTGATTAATTTATTTTATATGTTGTGGTTGGTGGGGATATTTTTAATAATTATACGAGCAGATCAAGTTTATTTCAAATCTTTGCCACGCCCCTTACCGCCCCCGCAAATTGCAATTTTCACATCACCATAACTTGAAAACTACTAGAGCTACAGAGACCAAATTCACACATTATGTGTATGGTACCATTATAACTATCCTCACCAAATTCGGTCTGGATCGGACAAATATTGCCTATAGCTTCCGTAGGACAAATCGGTCGAAAATTGGTGATTTGTATGGAGACATGAAGTTTAAGTTGACCGATTGCAACCAAACTAACACATTGTGTGTATGGTACCATTATAACAATCCTCCAACTATAGCTTATAGCTCCCATAGAAAAAATCGGTCGAAAATTGGTGATTTGTATGATGATGCTGATAAAGAATTTATATACTTTATGGGGTGTGCCACGCCTCCTTTTGCCTGTGACATACTTTTTCCAAACCCAATATACTCTCTCTTGCAGAGAGTATAAAAAAGAGCAAAAACAAGAGTAGAATAGCGCAGAAAACAATAGCAGTAAAGTTTATAGGCAAGAGGTAGACAAAACCCACGGGGGGAATCGGAGATCGAAAAATGCGCGAGTGTGGTTTCGGCGACGCACTCAGTCAATACAAGAATCTTTTTTTTTCGATGCCACTCCCCGTTCGCCCAAAATAAGCAAAAAACTAGAAACATCTCGAAAAAAATTGATGTTTTAGGCGAATATCTCAGTAACTATGGCACGGCATCAATGCATTGCCATTAAAAATTTTGGACTGGCACGTCCCCTTTTCCCACAAAAAATAAAATACTTTTCAAACTTCAATGCCGATTTTAAGGTATATGTTCTTATCGTACAGTATTGGTATTTCACATTCTTATTAAGACAAATTTTATCAAATTATCCTGAAAGTTGCATATAAATCGGACAAAAACCAAAAGAGCTAGCATGTAAGAAAGTTAATAATTGAACACAATATCAATGCATGTGTGCAAGCGAGACAGAAACATACAAACATGTGAACGAACGTTTTCGCTGCTTGCTAGCGGTAGCGCTGCCCGCGAATGCTGGCCGTGCCGACCAATTGTATATGTATTAAATATACACACATACTTATGTGCGTGCATATGTCAAATGTATATGTGCATACATACAAACAGATGTTTCTGTTTCAACGTGTTTTATTGCAAGTATAATTAACTGGTATCCGAGTACACCGACTTTATTAAAATGATCGGGAATAAAATGCAGAGAGTATTATACGGTTGAGCGTGCTTATCTTTCTTGTTTTTTTATTGAACAATGCCATTTATTGTTTGCACATTTATTTGGCAAGGTTTGATAGGAAAATTAAGAAAGTTTTGTTTAATAAGATTGATGGACGAATCTGTGTCAATTACAAAGTTAAAATGTTTAATCCGGATTGGACAACTATACCCTATAGCTCCCATAGGACAAATCGTTCGAAAATTACTATTTGTATGGTAAAACGCGCACTAGAATGAGTACGGGGTCTTTTACAGTCGGTTCACTCGACTGTAGCCTTCTTACTTGTTAGACCCCGTACTCTAAAAAAGAGTATAGGGGTCTATTAAGTTTGTCTGAAGCGAAATGTGCGTAACAGGCAGAAGGAGGCGTGGCCGACCCCATAAAGTATATATATTCTTGATCAGCATCAACAGCCGAGACGATATAGCAATGTCCGTCTGTCCGTCTGTCCGTCCGTCCGTCTGTCCGTCCGTCTGTATGAACACCTAGATCTTCTAAACTACAAGAGCTAGAGCCACCAAATTTGGAATGAAAGTCCGTCTGCTTCGCGAGCAGATCAAGTTTATTTCAAATCTTTGCCACGCCCCCTACCGCCCCCGCAAATTGTAAAAAACTTTTTCACATCACCATAACTTGAAAACGATTAGAGCTAGAGAGACCAAATTCACACATTATGTGTATGGTACCATTATAACTATCCTCACCAAGTTTGGTCCGGATCGGACAACTATAGCCTATAGCTCCCATAGGACAAATCGGTCGAAAATTGGTGATTTGTATGGAGACATGAAGTTTTAGTTGAGCGATTGCAATCAAACTAACACATAATGTATATGGTACCATTATAACTATCCTCACCAAGTTTGGTCCGGATCGGACAACTATAGCCTATAGCTCCCATAGGACAAATCGGTCGAAAATTGGTGATTTGTATGGAGACATGAAGTTTTAGTTGAGCGCTTGCAACCAAACTAACACATAATGTATATGGTACCATTATAACTATCCTCACCAAGTTTGGTCCGGATCGGACAACTATAGCCTATAGCTCCCATAGGACAAATCGGTCGAAAATTTGTGATTTGTATGGAGACATGAAGTTTTAGTTGAGCGATTGAGACCAAACTAACACATTATGTATATGGTACCATTATAACTATCCTCACCAAGTTTGGTCCGGATCGGACAACTATAGCCTATAGCTCCCATAGGACAAATCGGTCGAAAATTGGTGATTTGTATGGAGACATGAAGTTTAAGTTGAGCGATTGCAACCAAACTAACACATTATGTATATGGTACCATTATAACTATCCTCACCAAGTTTGGTCCGGATCGGACAACTATAGCCTATAGCTCCCATAGGACAAATCGGTCGAAAATTGGTGATTTGTAAGGAAAAACGCGCACTAGAAGGAGTACGGGGTCTTTTACAGTCGGCTCGTTCGACTGTAGCCTTTCTTACTTGTTTTTTACAGTCAATTTTCGCTTCACAGGATTCTAGATATTCTCTACCTAGTAGAATAATTGACGGAAAAGTTGTGTAAATAAAATATTTGATTAGTAGGACAAAGCTTATAAGGTGCAAACGATACGCAATTTTTTAATTGAACAATGCCATTTATTGTTTGCACATTTAATTGGCAAAGTTTTATGGGGAAAATTTAGAAAATTTGGTTTTATACGATTGATGGACGAACCTGTGTCAATTACACAGTCAAAATGTTGTCCATTTATTATTAATGCGTTCAATTATTAAGTTTCTTACATGTCTAGCCCTTTTGTTTATAGTCCGATTTGTATGCAACTTTCAGGATAGATTGGTATATTTTGTCTCCAAACAATTTTCAAACTATAATACTGTACGATAAGATCAAATGCCTTAAAATCGGCATGAAATTTTGAAAGTTAATTTATTTCTCGTGGGAAAAGGGGGCGTGGCTGTTTAAAATTTTTAATGACAATGCATTTATTACGTCTCTAGGAACCTGCATACCAAAATTGGTGTTCCTAAGTGTCTTATTTACTGAGATATTCGCCTAAAACATCCATTTTTTACAAAGTGTGTCTAGTTGTTTGCTAATTGTGGCGAATGGGGCGTGGCATCGAAAAAAAAAGATTCTTGTATTGACTGACTAAATATCGAGTCGTTACTGACTAAATTCAAACTTGATGCTCTTACCATCTCTGAAATCTGTTTGTTCATACGGACAGACAGACGGACAGACGGTCAGGCAGACGGACATGGCTATATCGACTCGGCTTGTGATGCTAATCAAAAATATATATACTTTATTGGGTGGTCCACGCCTCCTTCTGCCTTTTACATATTTTTTTTCGCAAACCCAATATACTCTCTCTTGCAGAGAGTATACAAAAGAGCAACAACAAGAGTAGAATAGCGCAGAAAACAATAGCAGAGAAGTTTATAGGCAAGAGGTAGACAAAACCCACGGGGGGTATCGGAGATCGAAAAGTGCGCGAGCCTGGTTTCGGCGACGCACACACAAACGAAAGTGCGTAATTCTGTGGACGCGTGGCACACTGACGCAAGTGGTTTGGTGTTGAGTGTGAAGTTAATAACGGCTGCGCGCAAGCAGCCCAATATTGGGACAGTGGGCCAGTGGCCAACGTTTAGTGCACAAAATTGATTTTAAAGAGACGTCGCAATATTCGCACAGTGGGCCAGTTGATAAATGTGGAGAATAATAGAACTGTGAAAAATGACTTAGTGTTTCATAAAAATAGTATGGAACAGGTAGAAAGTATCCATAAAGAAAATGTTTTCCGAACTTAAATTCGGAATCAGAAGAGTCAAATTTTCCGAATGAGAGTACGGAAGAGAAATCTGATAGCTTGAAATTAGATAATTAGATAATTAGTAATTCTACTACTTGTGAAAATGCCGACCCAACATTAATTGTTGGTGAAAAATTGCAAAATAAGCAATTGACTGAAAAGGAAGTGGAAATACGAAGAAGTGAAAGGTTAAAAGATAAACAAAAGACTTCGCATAGATTCCAAAAATAATTGTATTATGAATGCGCACTCATTTTGTAATAATATTCCAAATATATATGCTGAAATTGTGAATAGAAATGACAGAGCAAAATGGGAAGAAGCCGTACAAGAAGAATTAGATTCTCATATTTTAAATAAAACTTGGACTTTAGTTGAACAACCCCAAAATAAAAATATAGTTGACTGCAAATGGGTACTTAGTATTAACAAGTAAGAAAGGCTACAGTCGAGCGAGCCGACTGTGAAAGACCCCGTACTCACAGAAGTGCGCATTTTCCATACGAAAAAGAAGAAAAGCGGAGTGATTCACATTTTGTATACATACATATTTATATACAAATGTATGTAAATATATACACAATTAAATGCACAATTTTTCATACTTGGCTTATTTTAAAAATAAGCCATGTCTTACAATTTGAAATTATTATTTTACAATTCGAAATTATTATTTTAAATTTAAATTGAAATAAAAAAATAATAATAATCAAAATAATTCAATGACGGGATTTGAACCTCGGACTTCATGCTCACGCGTCAGAGCCCTAACAGCTGCACCACGCCCCTCTCTTAAAAGTGCTCGACTATCTGCATTTACATGTAATATTTTTTTGTTATTTTGTTATATAACAAAAATTAATAAAATGTCCCTGACGGCGCTCGAACCCATGATCCCGGGTTAACATACAAGTGCGAAGAATTAGATTAGGCATCTTTACTACTTAAACCACACTCCGCATTAAAGTTTATGTAAATAATTAAAATTTAAAAAGTAAACAAACAGCATTTGTCACTGACTGGATTCGAACCCGGGATCCCGGTCTAACAAACACGTACGAAGCGCGCGTCTCTACTACCTAGACTACGCTCCTTATTAAAGTTGCAGTAGCTAAACGTAGAGTTAAATCTTTTATTGCAAGCAAGTGTAAACAAACAATTTATTCATAAAATTCAGCATTTTTGATTAATTTGTTTTATATGTTGTTGTTGTCCGATTTGGACCAAATTTGGTGATGATACTTTTAATAATTATACACACATCCTGTGTGAGTTTGGTTGCGATCGGCCAACTAACATTACATGTCTTCATACAAATTTTTTATTTTTGAGCGATTTGTTCTATGGGAGCTATAGGCTATAGTTGTCCGATCCGGATCAAACTTGGTGAGGACAGTTATATTGGTACCATACACATAATGTGTGAATTTGGTCTCTCTAGCTCTAGTCGTTTTCAAGTTATGGTCATGTGAAAATAGTTTTTTACAATTTGCGGGGGCGGTAGGGGGCGTGGCAAAAATTTGAAATAAACTTAACCTGCCTGACATATAGACGGACTTTCATTCCAAATTTGCCTGCTCTAGCTCTTGTAGTTTAGAAGATCCAGGTGTTCATACGGACGGACAGACAGACAGACAGACAGACAGACGGACAGACGGACATCGCTATATCGACTCGGCTGTTGATGCTGATCAAGAATATATATACTTTATGGGGTCGGCCACGCCTCCTTCTGCCTGTTACGCACATTTCGCTTTAGACAAACTTAATAGACCCCTCTACTCTTTTTTAGAGTACGGGGTCTAAAAATGATGAATTTGGTAATGCAATCAAATATAAAGTCAGATTAGTTGCTCGTGGGTTCACACAAGAATATCTTTTCGATTATGATGAGACATTTGCTCCAGTTGCTAGGATATCCAGTTTTCGATTCATCCTATGTATAGCAATCCAATTTAATTTAAGAGTACACCATAAGGATGTAAAAACTGCATTCTTAAACGGTATTTTAAAGGAAGAAATATATATGAGAATTCCTGAAGGTTTAAAAAATGCAAGTGGTAAAGTCTGTAAATTGGACAAATCAATTTATGGATTAAAACAGTCAGCGCGATGTTGGTTTGAGATTTTTGAAAAGGCATTAAAAGAAAAGTGATTTGTTAATTCAGGTGTGGATAGATGTATCTATCTTCTTGATAAAGGGAATATTGCTAAAAATATATACGTAGTTTTATATGTGGATGACTTAGTAATTGCAACTGAGAGTAGAGAGACAATGACTAACCTAAAATCATATCTAATGAGTAAATTTAGGATGACACATTTATTTGAAATAAGATATTTCATTGGAATTAAAATTGAAATAAATAATGGATATCTATATCTAAGCCAGTCGGCATATATTAATAATGTCTTAAAGAAGTTTAATATGGATGATTGTCATTCTGTCACTACACAACTTCCAAGCAAACTTAATTATGATGCTTTGAGTTCAGACCAAAATTGTAATAAGAACTGTCGAAACCTAAAAGGATGTTTAATGTACATTATGCTATGTACTCGTCCAGACTTAAGTACAGCAATAAGTATTTTGGGCAGATATACCAATAATAATAACCAAGAGTTGCGGCAGTGTCTTAAGAGAATTTTAAGGTATCTGAAAGGTACTGTTGATTTGAAATTAACCTTTGTTAAAAGTTCAAGTTTTAAATACACTGTTATTGGATATGCTGACTCGGATTGGGCTGGCAGTGAGTCTGACATGAAAAGTAATAGCGGATATTTGTTTAAAATGTTTGAAACATGCTTAATATGTTGGAACACAAGAAAACAAAATTCAGTAGCTGCCTCTTCTACAGAAGTAGAATATATGGCTTTATTTTTATTTATTTATTTTATTTTTTTATTAACGCAGACTAAAAGCAGTCGCGAGTATTTAATTATATGATTACGTAAATAGATATATAATTTAAATTTAGATAATATTAAAAGTAATTATTAAAAATTTTTAAATTAAAACAAGAAAGAATGCTATAGTCGCCTCGCGACTTTAGGATACCCGTTACTCAGTTTAATTATATTATTAACAATATAATATATTATTAATAATATTAATAATATTACAATCGGTTAGGTAATCGACCCTATTGATTTTAATTCAGATGACTTGAGAAACGCAGAAAATTTTCATACAAAATCATATTTACAGCGTATTTTTGACCGATCGTCCCTATGGGAGCTATACGATATAGTCGTCCGATTTGGATGAACCTTGATCAATATGTTTATATTATTGACAGATATATTCTGTGTAAGTTTCACTTCGATTGGTTGGCCAACGCAAAAGTTATTCATATAAATTCATATTTGGAGCGTATTTTTGACCGATTGTCCCTATGGGAGCTATATGATATAGTTGTCCGATTTGGATCAAACTTAGTCAATATGTTTATATTATTGACAGATATATTCTGTGTAAGTTTCACTTCGATTGGTTGGCCAACGCAATTTATTATTTATTCATTTAAATTCATATTTGGAGCGTATTTTTGACCGATTTTCCCTATGGGAGCTATATGATATAGTTGTCCGATTTGGATCAAACTTGGTCAGTATACGTAATCCCTAGACGTGTACTTTCTGTGTCAATTTGGTTTAGATAGCATTACTAACAAAAAAGTTTTCTATACTAAAACATGCTATTTTTACCTGTTTTTACCTTTGTATGCACATAGAACGCCCTAAAGTGGGCGTGTCAAAAAACAAAAGCAAACTTGTACTGCTTGGGCATTTTATCTTTCGTTTGCGACCACTCGGGCCTTTCTAGCTCTTATAGTCTCTGAGATCCTTTTGTTCACACAGACGGACAGACGGACGGACGGACAGACGGACAGACGGACATGGCTATATCGACTCGGCTAGTCATGCTGATCAAGAATATATGCACTTTATGGGGTCTGCCATGTCTCCTTCTCCCTGTTACATACATTGCAACGAATACAATATACCCTTTTACTCTACGAGTAACGGGTATAATAAACTGAAATTAAAAAAGATAGTAATTAGACCATTAATCTGGGAATAACAAGAAAAGAAATTGATCCAACATTTATTGCGAGGGCTGGGGAAAACCCAGAAAAACCCAACCAGAGCAATAAAAATATGCCAAAACTAACACGAAAGATCTCTGATTTAAGGGGAAGAATGAATGTCAGAGAACCCATTCTTACTGCCCTTGGAAATCAGAGATATAACGGAGTTGGCTGTAAAGAGAAGCTTTAAGATGGGAGAGAGAGAGAGATGTGTCAATCAATCTATAATGTTCATTATAATTAGCGCATAATACCCGAAAACGATTGTGCAAAGCGTAGTCAGTAGTGCATGTAGGAAGAGATGAAGGGATGTAGTACCTAGTGGTCCTGGTGGGAATATTAAATTTAAGGCGTTCTAAAAGAGATGGTTACAAACAAGATTACAACCTGAACCAATTCAATTGAATGCAGGATACACACCCATACAAATTTACCCAACGGAAATAGTAAATGAGACAGTTAATATTGCGTATTATTAATATTGACCCATTAGTTGACATAATGAACAAAATAGAAACAAATATTAAAAGCGTTAATATAACTGACATAAATGAGTTGTTCACAGAAATCAATTTAATTAGAGCAAAAATAAAATCAATAACACCACATAATAGAATCAAAAGAGGAGTATTAAACATTGTAGGAACCACATTTAATGGCTATTCGGACTAATGGACGATGAAGTCAGAACAGATATTTTAGAACATCTTGACACAATTGATCAGAACAATCATAACATTATAAACAACATGAATCAACAATTTGTTATAAATTCCCATTTTAATGACACAATACAAACATTAGCAGAAACTATTAAACACGATAGAATAATCATAAACACCCAAAATAAGAGAATAATAATGAAAATTATACATACTGACCAAATGCAAAAACTCAAAAACATTGAATACAAAGTAAATTACATTCAAGAAAGAATTGCCTCTGCTAAGAACAATATTATATTACCAGAAAACCTATCCGAAGAAGAAATAAACAGATTTGACATAGATTTTTAGACCCCGTACTCTAAAAAAGAGTATAGGGGTCTATTAAGTTTGTCTGAAGCGAAATGTGTGTAACAGGCAGAAGGAGGCTTTTCCGACCCCATAAAGTATATATATTCTTGATCAGCATCAACAGCCGAGACGATATAGCGATGTCCGTCTGTCCGTCTGTCTGTCTGTCCGTCTGTCCGTCCGTCTGTATGATCACCTAGATCTTTTAAACTACAAGAGCTAGAGCCACCAAATTTGGAATGAAAGTCCGTCTGCTTCGCGAGCAGATCAAGTTTATTTCAAATCTTTGCCACGCCCCTTACCGCCCCCGCAAATTGTAAAAAACTATTTTCATATCACCATAACTTGAAAACGACTAGAGCTAGGAAGACCAAATTCACACATTCTGTGTATGGTACCATTATAACTATCCTCACCAAGTTTGGTCCGGATCGGACAACTATAGCCTATAGCTCCCATAGGACAAATCGTTCGAAAACTACTTATTTGTATGGTAAAACGCGCACTATAATGAGTACGGGGTCTTTTACAGTCGGCTCGCTCGACTGTAGCCTTTCTTACTTGTTATAAATTAAAATTAATCCGCATGGGCATACTATACAATTAAGATACCTAAAAATTATATAAGTGTAAATGTTAAATTACTAATCCCAATGCCTAACAAAGAATATATTCAAATAGACCAGGAAAATCTTTTAACCGTGGAAATTAACAATAAGACACTTGAATACAAACCAAACACAATTTTGAAAGAACTTCAGTCAAGCAAAAGTTGTACTATTAACAACAATTGCAAATTCATATTTAACAACATAGAAAGTATTGAAGAAATCAATGACGATACATTAATAATTAAAAATGCCAGAGAAGAAAAATTACACCAAAACTGCGACGACAGAAATATTATATATAATGGAAATAATCTAATACAATTTGGAAATTGCAATAAAAAAATTATAACAGAAACATTTTCTAATGAAACAAGAAAAAAGGTTATCTTCGGCTCGCCGAAGATTAAATACCCTTGCAGTCATGCATGTTGCGTTCATTGGATTTAGTTACCAGTGGTTCCTATGGATGCTGTATGATATAAATGTCTGATTTAGATGAGATTTGGTCAGTATATAGGGAATAATAGCAAAAGAGTATTGCGTGAATTTGGTTGAAATCGCTCAATAGACATTAAAAATTTTCATACTAAGCCCTTGAACCGATTGTTCCTTTGGCAGCTATATGATAAAGTCGTTCAATCCGAATGAAATTTGGTCAACAGCTGGGGAATGATAGCAAATGCTTATGGGCGTGAGTTTGGTTGAAATCGCTCAATCGACACTGAAAATTTTCATACTAGGCATTTTCATCATTTTCAACCGATTGTTGTTAAAACTGAAAGACTAGTTCGCATAGAAACAGACGGACAGACAGACAGACATGGCTATATCGACTCGCCTGTTGATGCTGATCAAGAATATATATACTTTATGGGGTTGGAGACGCCTCCTTCAATGCGTTACAAACTTCGTGACAAAATTAATATACCCCCTGCAAGGGTATAAAAAAGAAATAAATTATTAAAATAATTCACTGATGGGATTCGAACCCGGGACTTCACGTACACGCGTCAGACCCCTAACAGTTGCACCACGCCCCTCTCTTAAAAGTGTTCGACTATCTGCATTTACATGTAACATTTTTTTGCTATATAACAAAAATTAATAAAATATCCCTGACGGCGCGCCGTGGCGCTCGAACCCATGATGCCGGGTTAACATACAAGTGCGAAGAATGTGATCAGGAATCTTTACTAATTAGACCACACTCCTCATTGAAGTTGACGTAAATAAAAAAAATTTAAAAATTAAATAAATAGAATATATCTCTAATATATCACCGGGATCCGAACCCCGCATCTCTATTTTCTAGACCACGCTCCTTATTGAAGTTGCAATAGCTAAACGTAGAGTAAAATCTTATTTTGCAAGCAAGTGTTATCAAAAAATTTATTCATAAATTTCAGCATTTTTGATTAATTTGTTTTATATGTTGTTGTCCGATTTGGACCAAATTTGGGCATAGCGTCATATCTCCGACGACATATCTCCGCCTAGTACATTTTCTTGGCGAAGATATGTTGTTTTTTTTCTGGCGGTGATATGTCTATTCTAAACGACATAACTCCGCGGTGATCCTCGATATGTCGTTTCTAAACGACATAACTCCGCGGATCAACTAACGACATATCTCCGCGCCAAAAATGTGTCGTTTCAAGGCGACATAACTCCGCTGAAAGGTCGGCGGAGATATGACGTTTTAAAACGACATAATTTCGCGCGGAGATATGTCGTTTATTTCAATTTATGACGATTTAGAAAGGCCTATCATAAACGAAATATTTTTTGATAAAAGGCAATAAAAGTAGAAATTCCCAAAGCTATTAGATTAAGCAAAAATATTTACAGAGCCCAAATTCTATCTCCAAATTCTAATTAATTTAGGAATTGGAGTGACTAAATGCTCGACATCTGTCACACAATCTAGATTTAATTTGACTAAATACCTTTTATTATTGGGAAATAATGATCAACTAATAAAATTAATTTTTGTTTTTAATGAATTTGCAACTGAAAAGCTTACGGTTGCTAATTTTGAGACAAAACAAGAAAGAATGCTATAGTCGCCTCGCGACTTTAGGATACCCGTTACTCAGTTATATTATATTATTAACAATATAATATATTATTAATAATATTAATAATAGTACAATCGTTTAGGTAATCGACCCTATTGATTTTAATTCAGATGACTTGAGAAACGCAGAAAATTTTCATACAAAATCATATTGGTCAACATATTTATATTATTGACAGATATATTCTGTGTAAGTTTTCCTTCGATTGCTTGGCCAATGCAAAAGTTATTCATATAAATTCATATTTGGAGCGTATTTTTGACCGATTGTCCCTATGGGAGCTATATGATATAGTTGTCCGATTTGGATCAAACTTAGTCAGTATACGTAATCCGTGACGTGTACTTTCTGTGTCAATTTGGTTTAGATAGCATTACTAACAAAAAAGTTTTCTATACTAAAACATGCTATTTTTACCTGTTTTTACCTTTGTATGCACATAGAACGCCCTAAAGTGGGCGTGTCAAAAAACAAAAGCAAACTTGTACTGCTTGGGCATTTTATCTTTCGTTTGCGACCACTCGGGCCTTTCTAGCTCTTATAGTCTCTGAGATCCTTTTGTTCACACAGACGGACAGACGGACAGACGGACGGACGGACAGACGGACATGGCTATATCGACTCGGCTAGTCATGCTGATCAAGAATATATGCACTTTATGGGGTCTGCCATGTCTCCTTCTCCCTGTTACATACATTGCAACGAATACAATATACCCTTTTACTCTACGAGTAACGGGTATAATAAACTGAAATTAAAAAAGATAGTAATTAGACCATTAATCTGGGAATAACAAGAAAAGAAATTGATCCAACATTTATTGCGAGGGCTGGGAAAAACCCAAAAAAACCCAACCAGATCAATAAAAATATGCCAAAACTAACACGAAAGATCTCTGATTTAAGGGGAAGAATGAATGTCAGAGAACCCATTCTTACTGCCCTTGGAAATCAGAGATATATATATATTATAACGTAGTTCGAAGATCGGTTATTTAAAAAAATATAATTTTTTTTCACAACACGATACTACGGAGTACAGATACAAATCTAGACTAACTTATGCTATGTTCTGAAGACGTTTAGCAAACCTCGGCTTTGAGCTTTTATTGATTGGACTTTAGACTTCTGGAGCTTTTGGCTCTTATGTAAATAAAGGGAGATCTCGATCTTGAAGAGATTGACCTTTAAGAGAATTCTGTTGGCCAGGATTTGTGCAACGTCAGCAGTTTAAACCCCAATAGTGGGAATAGCGATTCTGGCGAATTGTTTATGATATTTGATAAGTTCGTGGGAAGCCAGAATTGTTATTGTCACCATTTGATTATTTTATAATGTTTAGCTTAAATCTGTGGGAGAAGAATGTGTAATACAAATAAAAGTGCGTGCTAGGCGTAATGTATGGGTACATATGTGTCTACATATATCACTTCCCCATCCTTAAGAAATGAGCCTGTCCTCAGGCGGATAATTTTGGGTATAGTGTTGGGTCTGTTACAATTTCTTCGGTTTCATTTTTGTTTTCATTTAGTTCGATATCATTTTCAATATTTGATTGTATGTTTGGGGTTGATTCTTTTTGGTTCTTTTAATTAACAATAATTTTTCTTGGAATAATTTGGAACGTGTTATACAATTTAGTTTGTTGTAAGATAATTTCTTTAGTTTGGACATATGACAATGGTTCTAATTTGGTTACATTATTATTTATGTAAATTATTTGTGTGTAATCTAACATAGTATTAGTTATAAAAATTTCATCTAATTGGATTGAACAATTTAGGGCTTTTATCATATTATTTCCTTCAATAATTATTTCTCTACTGATACAATTTTGATTTAATACAGTTTAAGGTAAGTTCCATGTTAACACAATATTTGGTTCTACATACTTAATTTCATAGTTTTTATGTATTTTTGAATATCTACATTCTGTTTTATCTTGGTTTAATATTCCAGTAATACATTTGTTCATTACTAAATCTTTACTAGTTGCTGTAAATGCTTTATTATTTTGTATGTAATAACTGTCATGTATAATTTCGGTTAAAATGTTTTTATTGTCGTCAGGGTAAGGAATAATGTCAAATTGTGCGGTATTTATAATTTCACGTGGAATATGGGAAATGATTAAAATTTCGTTTGTAGTTGT
>JAEIGM010000508.1:0-22601 GCA_018903735.1 Drosophila cardini
AAAATAATCTTGATTTCGTCAATTTAAAATTTTTTTATTTATTTTTTGTTTTTGCATTTTCTGGCGTTTCTAGAGGTCTTAGACGATTTTAGACGTTATTTTCGAATCCTCACATTTCGGGCCTTGATCTTAGCTATCTCTGTCAAAACTCAACCGATTTTGAATCAGAATACCATTTAATTCAATAATTTTCATTTATATCGACTCTGCATCAAAATAATCTTGATTTCGTCAATTTAAAATTTTTTCATTTATTTTTTGTTTTTGCATTTTCTGGCTGGCGGTTTCTAGAGGTCTTAGAGGATTTTAGGCGTTATTTTCGAATCCTCCTCACATTTCAGGCCTTGATCTTAGCTATCTCTGTCAAAACTCAACCGATTTTGAATCGGAATACCATTTAATTCAATAATTTTCATTTATATCGACTCTGCATCAAAATAATCTTGATTTCGTCAATTTAAAATTTTTTCATTTATTTTTTGTTTTTGCATTTTCTGGCGTTTCTAGAGGTCTTAGACGATTTTAGACGTTATTTTCGAATCCTCACATTTCGGGCCTTGATCTTAGCTATCTCTGTCAAAACTCAACCGATTTTGAATCAGAATATCATTTAATTCAATAATTTTCATTTATATCGACTCTGCATCAAAATAATCTTGATTTCGTCAATTTAAAATTTTTTCATTTATTTTTTGTTTTTGCATTTTCTGGCGTTTCTAGAGGTCTTAGAGGATTTTAGACGTTATTTTCGAATCCTCACATTTCAGGCCTTGATCTTAGCTATCTCTGTCAAAACTCAACCGATTTTGAATCGGAATACCATTTAATTCAATAATTTTCATTTATATCGACTCTGCATCAAAATAATCTTGATTTCGTCAATTTAAAATTTTTTTATTTATTTTTTGTTTTTGCATTTTCTGGCGTTTCTAGAGGTCTTAGACGATTTTAGACGTTATTTTCGAATCCTCACATTTCGGGCCTTGATCTTAGCTATCTCTGTGAAAACTCAACCGATTTTGAATCGGAATACCATTTAATTCAATAATTTTCATTTATATCGACTCTGCATCAAAATAATCTTGATTTCGTCAATTTAAAATTTTTTCATTTATTTTTTGTTTTTGCATTTTCTGGCGTTTCTAGAGGTCTTAGAGGATTTTAGACGTTATTTTCGAATCCTCACATTTCGGGCCTTGATCTTAGCTATCTCTGTCAAAACTCAACCGATTTTGAATCGGAATACCATTTAATTCAATAATTTTCATTTATATCGACTCTGCATCAAAATAATCTTGATTTCGTCAATTTAAAATTTTTTCATTTATTTTTTGTTTTTGCATTTTCTGGCGTTTCTAGAGGTCTTAGAGGATTTTAGACGTTATTTTCGAATCCTCACATTTCAGGCCTTGATCTTAGCTATCTCTGTCAAAACTCAACCGATTTTGAATCGGAATACCATTTAATTCAATAATTTTCATTTATATCGACTCTGCATCAAAATAATTTTGATTTCGTCAATTTAAAATTTTTTTATTTATTTTTTGTTTTTGCATTTTCTGGCGTTTCTAGAGGTCTTAGACGATTTTAGACGTTATTTTCGAATCCTCACATTTCGGGCCTTGATCTTAGCTATCTCTGTGAAAACTCAACCGATTTTGAATCGGAATACCATTTAATTCAATAATTTTCATTTATATCGACTCTGCATCAAAATAATCTTGATTTCGTCAATTTAAAATTTTTTCATTTATTTTTTGTTTTTGCATTTTCTGGCGTTTCTAGAGGTCTTAGACGATTTTAGACGTTATTTTCGAATCCTCACATTTCGGGCCTTGATCTTAGCTATCTCTGTCAAAACTCAACCGATTTTGAATCGGAATACCATTTAATTCAATAATTTTCATTTATATCGACTCTGCATCAAAATAATCTTGATTTCGTCAATTTAAAATTTTTTCATTTATTTTTTGTTTTTGCATTTTCTGGCGTTTCTAGAGGTCTTAGAGGATTTTAGACGTTATTTTCGAATCCTCACATTTCGGGCCTTGATCTTAGCTATCTCTGTCAAAACTCAACCGATTTTGAATCGGAATACCATTTAATTCAATAATTTTCATTTATATCGACTCTGCATCAAAATAATCTTGATTTCGTCAATTTAAAATTTTTTCATTTATTTTTTGTTTTTGCATTTTCTGGCGTTTCTAGAGGTCTTAGACGATTTTAGACGTTATTTTCGAATCCTCACATTTCGGGCCTTGATCTTAGCTATCTCTGTCAAAACTCAACCGATTTTGAATCGGAATACCGTTTAATTCAATAATTTTCATTTATATCGACTCTGCATCAAAATAATCTTGATTTCGTCAATTTTAAAATTTTTTCATTTATTTTTTGTTTTTGCATTTTCTGGCATTTCTAGAGGTCTTACACGATTTTAGACGTTATTTTCGAATCCTCACATTTCAGGCCTTGATCTTAGCTATCTCTGTCAAAACTCAACCGATTTTGAATCAGAATACCATCTAATTATATAATTTTCATTTATATCGACTCTGCATCAAAATAATCTTGATTTCGTCAATTTAAAATTTTTTCATTTATTTTTTGTTTTTGCATTTTCTGGCGTTTCTAGAGGTCTTAGACGATTTTAGACGTTATTTTCGAATCCTCACATTTCGGGCCTTGATCTTAGCTATCTCTGTCAAAACTCAACCGATTTTGAATCGGAATACCATTTAATTCAATAATTTTCATTTATATCGACTCTGCATCAAAATAATCTTGATTTCGTCAATTTAAAATTTTTTCATTTATTTTTTGTTTTTGCATTTTCTGGCGTTTCTAGAGGTCTTAGACGATTTTAGACGTTATTTTCGAATCCTCACATTTCGGGCCTTGATCTTAGCTATCTCTGTCAAAACTCAACCGATTTTGAATCGGAATACCATTTAATTCAATAATTTTCATTTATATCGACTCTGCATCAAAATAATCTTGATTTCGTCAATTTAAAATTTTTTCATTTAATTTTTTGTTTTTGCATTTTCTGGCGTTTCTAGAGGTCTTAGACGATTTTAGACGTTATTTTCGAATCCTCACATTTCAGGCCTTGATCTTAGCTATCTCTGTCAAAACTCAACCGATTTTGAATCAGAATACCATTTAATTCAATAATTTTCATTTATATCGACTCTGCATCAAAATAATCTTGATTTCGTCAATTTAAAATTTTTTCATTTATTTTTTGTTTTTGCATTTTCTGGCGTTTCTAGAGGTCTTAGAGGATTTTAGACGTTATTTTCGAATCCTCACATTTCGGGCCTTGATCTTAGCTATCTCTGTCAAAACTCAACCGATTTTGAATCGGAATACCATTTAATTCAATAATTTTCATTTATATCGACTCTGCATCAAAATAATCTTGATTTCGTCAATTTTAAAATTTTTTCATTTATTTTTTGTTTTTGCATTTTCTGGCGTTTCTAGAGGTCTTAGACGATTTTAGACGTTATTTTCGAATCCTCACATTTCGGGCCTTGATCTTAGCTATCTCTGTCAAAACTCAACCGATTTTGAATCGGAATACCATTTAATTCAATAATTTTCATTTATATCGACTCTGCATCAAAATAATCTTGATTTCGTCAATTTAAAATTTTTTCATTTATTTTTTGTTTTTGCATTTTCTGGCGTTTCTAGAGGTCTTAGACGATTTTAGACGTTATTTTCGAATCCTCACATTTCGGGCCTTGATCTTAGCTATCTCTGTCAAAACTCAACCGATTTTGAATCGGAATACCATTTAATTCAATAATTTTCATTTATATCGACTCTGCATCAAAATAATCTTGATTTCGTCAATTTAAAATTTTTTCATTTATTTTTTGTTTTTGCATTTTCTGGCGTTTCTAGAGGTCTTAGACGATTTTAGACGTTATTTTCGAATCCTCACATTTCGGGCCTTGATCTTAGCTATCTCTGTCAAAACTCAACCGATTTTGAATCGGAATACCATTTAATTCAATAATTTTCATTTATATCGACTCTGCATCAAAATAATCTTGATTTCGTCAATTTAAAATTTTTTCATTTATTTTTTGTTTTTGCATTTTCTGGCGTTTCTAGAGGTCTTAGAGGATTTTAGACCTTATTTTCGAATCCTCACATTTCGGGCCTTGATCTTAGCTATCTCTGTCAAAACTCAACCGATTTTGAATCGGAATACCATTTAATTCAATAATTTTCATTTATATCGACTCTGCATCAAAATAATCTTGATTTCGTCAATTTAAAATTTTTTCATTTATTTTTTGTTTTTGCATTTTCTGGCGTTTCTAGAGGTCTTAGAGGATTTTAGACGTTATTTTCGAATCCTCACATTTCGGGCCTTGATCTTAGCTATCTCTGTCAAAACTCAACCGATTTTGAATCGGAATACCATTTAATTCAATAATTTTCATTTATATCGACTCTGCATCAAAATAATCTTGATTTCGTCAATTTAAAATTTTTTCATTTATTTTTTTGTTTTTGCATTTTCTGGCGTTTCTAGAGGTCTTAGAGGATTTTAGACGTTATTTTCGAATCCTCACATTTCGGGCCTTGATCTTAGCTATCTCTGTCAAAACTCAACCGATTTTGAATCGGAATACCATTTAATTCAATAATTTTCATTTATATCGACTCTGCATCAAAATAATCTTGATTTCGTCAATTTAAAATTTTTTCATTTATTTTTTGTTTTTGCATTTTCTGGCGTTTCTAGAGGTCTTAGACGATTTTAGACGTTATTTTCGAATCCTCACATTTCGGGCCTTGATCTTAGCTATCTCTGTCAAAACTCAACCGATTTTGAATCGGAATACCATTTAATTCAATAATTTTCATTTATATCGACTCTGCATCAAAATAATCTTGATTTCGTCAATTTAAAATTTTTTCATTTATTTTTTGTTTTTGCATTTTCTGGCGTTTCTAGAGGTCTTAGACGATTTTAGACGTTATTTTCGAATCCTCACATTTCGGGCCTTGATCTTAGCTATCTCTGTCAAAACTCAACCGATTTTGAATCGGAATACCGTTTAATTCAATAATTTTCATTTATATCGACTCTGCATCAAAATAATCTTGATTTCGTCAATTTAAAATTTTTTCATTTATTTTTTGTTTTTGCATTTTCTGGCGTTTCTAGAGGTCTTAGAGGATTTTAGACGTTATTTTCGAATCCTCACATTTCGGGCCTTGATCTTAGCTATCTCTGTCAAAACTCAACCGATTTTGAATCGGAATACCATTTAATTCAATAATTTTCATTTATATCGACTCTGCATCAAAATAATCTTGATTTCGTCAATTTAAAATTTTTTCATTTATTTTTTGTTTTTGCATTTTCTGGCGTTTCTAGAGGTCTTAGACGATTTTAGACGTTATTTTCGAATCCTCACATTTCGGGCCTTGATCTTAGCTATCTCTGTCAAAACTCAACCGATTTTGAATCGGAATACCATTTAATTCAATAATTTTCATTTATATCGACTCTGCATCAAAATAATCTTGATTTCGTCAATTTAAAATTTTTTCATTTATTTTTTGTTTTTGCATTTTCTGGCGTTTCTAGAGGTCTTAGAGGATTTTAGACGTTATTTTCGAATCCTCACATTTCGGGCCTTGATCTTAGCTATCTCTGTCAAAACTCAACCGATTTTGAATCGGAATACCATTTAATTCAATAATTTTCATTTATATCGACTCTGCATCAAAATAATCTTGATTTCGTCAATTTAAAATTTTTTCATTTATTTTTTGTTTTTGCATTTTCTGGCGTTTCTAGAGGTCTTAGAGGATTTTAGACGTTATTTTCGAATCCTCACATTTCGGGCCTTGATCTTAGCTATCTCTGTCAAAACTCAACCGATTTTGAATCGGAATACCATTTAATTCAATAATTTTCATTTATATCGACTCTGCATCAAAATAATCTTGATTTCGTCAATTTAAAATTTTTTCATTTATTTTTTGTTTTTGCATTTTCTGGCGTTTCTAGAGGTCTTAGAGGATTTTAGACGTTATTTTCGAATCCTCACATTTCGGGCCTTGATCTTAGCTATCTCTGTCAAAACTCAACCGATTTTGAATCGGAATACCATTTAATTCAATAATTTTCATTTATATCGACTCTGCATCAAAATAATCTTGATTTCGTCAATTTAAAATTTTTTCATTTATTTTTTGTTTTTGCATTTTCTGGCGTTTCTAGAGGTCTTAGACGATTTTAGACGTTATTTTCGAATCCTCACATTTCGGGCCTTGATCTTAGCTATCTCTGTCAAAACTCAACCGATTTTGAATCGGAATACCGTTTAATTCAATAATTTTCATTTATATCGACTCTGCATCAAAATAATCTTGATTTCGTCAATTTAAAATTTTTTCATTTATTTTTTGTTTTTGCATTTTCTGGCGTTTCTAGAGGTCTTAGACGATTTTAGACGTTATTTTCGAATCCTCACATTTCGGGCCTTGATCTTAGCTATCTCTGTCAAAACTCAACCGATTTTGAATCGGAATACCATTTAATTCAATAATTTTCATTTATATCGACTCTGCATCAAAATAATCTTGATTTCGTCAATTTAAAATTTTTTCATTTATTTTTTGTTTTTGCATTTTCTGGCGTTTCTAGAGGTCTTAGAGGATTTTAGACGTTATTTTCGAATCCTCACATTTCGGGCCTTGATCTTAGCTATCTCTGTCAAAACTCAACCGATTTTGAATCGGAATACCATTTAATTCAATAATTTTCATTTATATCGACTCTGCATCAAAATAATCTTGATTTCGTCAATTTAAAATTTTTTCATTTATTTTTTGTTTTTGCATTTTCTGGCGTTTCTAGAGGTCTTAGAGGATTTTAGACGTTATTTTCGAATCCTCACATTTCGGGCCTTGATCTTAGCTATCTCTGTCAAAACTCAACCGATTTTGAATCGGAATACCATTTAATTCAATAATTTTCATTTATATCGACTCTGCATCAAAATAATCTTGATTTCGTCAATTTAAAATTTTTTCATTTATTTTTTGTTTTTGCATTTTCTGGCGTTTCTAGAGGTCTTAGAGGATTTTAGACGTTATTTTCGAATCCTCACATTTCGGGCCTTGATCTTAGCTATCTCTGTCAAAACTCAACCGATTTTGAATCGGAATACCATTTAATTCAATAATTTTCATTTATATCGACTCTGCATCAAAATAATCTTGATTTCGTCAATTTAAAATTTTTTCATTTATTTTTTGTTTTTGCATTTTCTGGCGTTTCTAGAGGTCTTAGAGGATTTTAGACGTTATTTTCGAATCCTCACATTTCGGGCCTTGATCTTAGCTATCTCTGTCAAAACTCAACCGATTTTGAATCGGAATACCATTTAATTCAATAATTTTCATTTATATCGACTCTGCATCAAAATAATCTTGATTTCGTCAATTTAAAATTTTTTCATTTATTTTTTGTTTTTGCATTTTCTGGCGTTTCTAGAGGTCTTAGAGGATTTTAGACGTTATTTTCGAATCCTCACATTTCGGGCCTTGATCTTAGCTATCTCTGTCAAAACTCAACCGATTTTGAATCGGAATACCATTTAATTCAATAATTTTCATTTATATCGACTCTGCATCAAAATAATCTTGATTTCGTCAATTTAAAATTTTTTCATTTATTTTTTGTTTTTGCATTTTCTGGCGTTTCTAGAGGTCTTAGAGGATTTTAGACGTTATTTTCGAATCCTCACATTTCGGGCCTTGATCTTAGCTATCTCTGTCAAAACTCAACCGATTTTGAATCGGAATACCATTTAATTCAATAATTTTCATTTATATCGACTCTGCATCAAAATAATCTTGATTTCGTCAATTTAAAATTTTTTCATTTATTTTTTGTTTTTGCATTTTCTGGCGTTTCTAGAGGTCTTAGAGGATTTTAGACGTTATTTTCGAATCCTCACATTTCGGGCCTTGATCTTAGCTATCTCTGTCAAAACTCAACCGATTTTGAATCGGAATACCATTTAATTCAATAATTTTCATTTATATCGACTCTGCATCAAAATAATCTTGATTTCGTCAATTTAAAATTTTTTCATTTATTTTTTGTTTTTGCATTTTCTGGCGTTTCTAGAGGTCTTAGAGGATTTTAGACGTTATTTTCGAATCCTCACATTTCGGGCCTTGATCTTAGCTATCTCTGTCAAAACTCAACCGATTTTGAATCGGAATACCATTTAATTCAATAATTTTCATTTATATCGACTCTGCATCAAAATAATCTTGATTTCGTCAATTTAAAATTTTTTCATTTATTTTTTGTTTTTGCATTTTCTGGCGTTTCTAGAGGTCTTAGAGGATTTTAGACGTTATTTTCGAATCCTCACATTTCGGGCCTTGATCTTAGCTATCTCTGTCAAAACTCAACCGATTTTGAATCAGAATACCATTTAATTCAATAATTTTCATTTATATCGACTCTGCATCAAAATAATCTTGATTTCGTCAATTTAAAATTTTTTCATTTATTTTTTGTTTTTGCATTTTCTGGCGTTTCTAGAGGTCTTAGAGGATTTTAGACCTTATTTTCGAATCCTCACATTTCAGGCCTTGATCTTAGCTATCTCTGTCAAAACTCAACCGATTTTGAATCGGAATACCATTTAATTCAATAATTTTCATTTATATCGACTCTGCATCAAAATAATCTTGATATCGTCAATTTAAAATTTTTTCATTTATTTTTTGTTTTTGCATTTTCTGGCGTTTCTAGAGGTCTTAGAGGATTTTAGACGTTATTTTCGAATCCTCACATTTCGGGCCTTGATCTTAGCTATCTCTGTCAAAACTCAACCGATTTTGAATCGGAATACCATTTAATTCAATAATTTTCATTTATATCGACTCTGCATCAAAATAATCTTGATTTCGTCAATTTAAAATTTTTTCATTTATTTTTTGTTTTTGCATTTTCTGGCGTTTCTAGAGGTCTTAGACGATTTTAGACGTTATTTTCGAATCCTCACATTTCGGGCCTTGATCTTAGCTATCTCTGTCAAAACTCAACCGATTTTGAATCGGAATACCATTTAATTCAATAATTTTCATTTATATCGACTCTGCATCAAAATAATCTTGATTTCGTCAATTTAAAATTTTTTCATTTATTTTTTGTTTTTGCATTTTCTGGCGTTTCTAGAGGTCTTAGAGGATTTTAGACGTTATTTTCGAATCCTCACATTTCGGGCCTTGATCTTAGCTATCTCTGTCAAAACTCAACCGATTTTGAATCGGAATACCATTTAATTCAATAATTTTCATTTATATCGACTCTGCATCAAAATAATCTTGATTTCGTCAATTTAAAATTTTTTCATTTATTTTTTGTTTTTGCATTTTCTGGCGTTTCTAGAGGTCTTAGAGGATTTTAGACGTTATTTTCGAATCCTCACATTTCGGGCCTTGATCTTAGCTATCTCTGTCAAAACTCAACCGATTTTGAATCGGAATACCATTTAATTCAATAATTTTCATTTATATCGACTCTGCATCAAAATAATCTTGATTTCGTCAATTTAAAATTTTTTCATTTATTTTTTGTTTTTGCATTTTCTGGCGTTTCTAGAGGTCTTAGACGATTTTAGACGTTATTTTCGAATCCTCACATTTCGGGCCTTGATCTTAGCTATCTCTGTCAAAACTCAACCGATTTTGAATCGGAATACCATTTAATTCAATAATTTTCATTTATATCGACTCTGCATCAAAATAATCTTGATTTCGTCAATTTAAAATTTTTTCATTTATTTTTTGTTTTTGCATTTTCTGGCGTTTCTAGAGGTCTTAGAGGATTTTAGACGTTATTTTCGAATCCTCACATTTCGGGCCTTGATCTTAGCTATCTCTGTCAAAACTCAACCGATTTTGAATCGGAATACCATTTAATTCAATAATTTTCATTTATATCGACTCTGCATCAAAATAATCTTGATTTCGTCAATTTAAAATTTTTTCATTTATTTTTTGTTTTTGCATTTTCTGGCGTTTCTAGAGGTCTTAGAGGATTTTAGACGTTATTTTCGAATCCTCACATTTCGGGCCTTGATCTTAGCTATCTCTGTCAAAACTCAACCGATTTTGAATCGGAATACCATTTAATTCAATAATTTTCATTTATATCGACTCTGCATCAAAATAATCTTGATTTCGTCAATTTAAAATTTTTTCATTTATTTTTTGTTTTTGCATTTTCTGGCGTTTCTAGAGGTCTTAGACGATTTTAGACGTTATTTTCGAATCCTCACATTTCGGGCCTTGATCTTAGCTATCTCTGTCAAAACTCAACCGATTTTGAATCGGAATACCATTTAATTCAATAATTTTCATTTATATCGACTCTGCATCAAAATAATCTTGATTTCGTCAATTTAAAATTTTTTCATTTATTTTTTGTTTTTGCATTTTCTGGCGTTTCTAGAGGTCTTAGAGGATTTTAGACGTTATTTTCGAATCCTCACATTTCGGGCCTTGATCTTAGCTATCTCTGTCAAAACTCAACCGATTTTGAATCGGAATACCATTTAATTCAATAATTTTCATTTATATCGACTCTGCATCAAAATAATCTTGATTTCGTCAATTTAAAATTTTTTCATTTATTTTTTGTTTTTGCATTTTCTGGCGTTTCTAGAGGTCTTAGAGGATTTTAGACGTTATTTTCGAATCCTCACATTTCGGGCCTTGATCTTAGCTATCTCTGTCAAAACTCAACCGATTTTGAATCGGAATACCATTTAATTCAATAATTTTCATTTATATCGACTCTGCATCAAAATAATCTTGATTTCGTCAATTTAAAATTTTTTCATTTATTTTTTGTTTTTGCATTTTCTGGCGTTTCTAGAGGTCTTAGAGGATTTTAGACGTTATTTTCGAATCCTCACATTTCGGGCCTTGATCTTAGCTATCTCTGTCAAAACTCAACCGATTTTGAATCGGAATACCATTTAATTCAATAATTTTCATTTATATCGACTCTGCATCAAAATAATCTTGATTTCGTCAATTTAAAATTTTTTCATTTATTTTTTGTTTTTGCATTTTCTGGCGTTTCTAGAGGTCTTAGACGATTTTAGACGTTATTTTCGAATCCTCACATTTCGGGCCTTGATCTTAGCTATCTCTGTCAAAACTCAACCGATTTTGAATCGGAATACCATTTAATTCAATAATTTTCATTTATATCGACTCTGCATCAAAATAATCTTGATTTCGTCAATTTAAAATTTTTTCATTTATTTTTTGTTTTTGCATTTTCTGGCGTTTCTAGAGGTCTTAGAGGATTTTAGACGTTATTTTCGAATCCTCACATTTCGGGCCTTGATCTTAGCTATCTCTGTCAAAACTCAACCGATTTTGAATCGGAATACCATTTAATTCAATAATTTTCATTTATATCGACTCTGCATCAAAATAATCTTGATTTCGTCAATTTAAAATTTTTTCATTTATTTTTTGTTTTTGCATTTTCTGGCGTTTCTAGAGGTCTTAGACGATTTTAGACGTTATTTTCGAATCCTCACATTTCGGGCCTTGATCTTAGCTATCTCTGTCAAAACTCAACCGATTTTGAATCGGAATACCATTTAATTCAATAATTTTCATTTATATCGACTCTGCATCAAAATAATCTTGATTTCGTCAATTTAAAATTTTTTCATTTATTTTTTGTTTTTGCATTTTCTGGCGTTTCTAGAGGTCTTAGAGGATTTTAGACGTTATTTTCGAATCCTCACATTTCGGGCCTTGATCTTAGCTATCTCTGTCAAAACTCAACCGATTTTGAATCGGAATACCATTTAATTCAATAATTTTCATTTATATCGACTCTGCATCAAAATAATCTTGATTTCGTCAATTTAAAATTTTTTCATTTATTTTTTGTTTTTGCATTTTCTGGCGTTTCTAGAGGTCTTAGACGATTTTAGACGTTATTTTCGAATCCTCACATTTCGGGCCTTGATCTTAGCTATCTCTGTCAAAACTCAACCGATTTTGAATCGGAATACCATTTAATTCAATAATTTTCATTTATATCGACTCTGCATCAAAATAATCTTGATTTCGTCAATTTAAAATTTTTTCATTTATTTTTTGTTTTTGCATTTTCTGGCGTTTCTAGAGGTCTTAGACGATTTTAGACGTTATTTTCGAATCCTCACATTTCGGGCCTTGATCTTAGCTATCTCTGTCAAAACTCAACCGATTTTGAATCGGAATACCATTTAATTCAATAATTTTCATTTATATCGACTCTGCATCAAAATAATCTTGATTTCGTCAATTTAAAATTTTTTCATTTATTTTTTGTTTTTGCATTTTCTGGCGTTTCTAGAGGTCTTAGACGATTTTAGACGTTATTTTCGAATCCTCACATTTCGGGCCTTGATCTTAGCTATCTCTGTCAAAACTCAACCGATTTTGAATCGGAATACCATTTAATTCAATAATTTTCATTTATATCGACTCTGCATCAAAATAATCTTGATTTCGTCAATTTAAAATTTTTTCATTTATTTTTTGTTTTTGCATTTTCTGGCGTTTCTAGAGGTCTTAGACGATTTTAGACGTTATTTTCGAATCCTCACATTTCGGGCCTTGATCTTAGCTATCTCTGTCAAAACTCAACCGATTTTGAATCGGAATACCATTTAATTCAATAATTTTCATTTATATCGACTCTGCATCAAAATAATCTTGATTTCGTCAATTTAAAATTTTTTCATTTATTTTTTGTTTTTGCATTTTCTGGCGTTTCTAGAGGTCTTAGACGATTTTAGACGTTATTTTCGAATCCTCACATTTCGGGCCTTGATCTTAGCTATCTCTGTCAAAACTCAACCGATTTTGAATCGGAATACCATTTAATTCAATAATTTTCATTTATATCGACTCTGCATCAAAATAATCTTGATTTCGTCAATTTAAAATTTTTTCATTTATTTTTTGTTTTTGCATTTTCTGGCGTTTCTAGAGGTCTTAGAGGATTTTAGACGTTATTTTCGAATCCTCACATTTCGGGCCTTGATCTTAGCTATCTCTGTCAAAACTCAACCGATTTTGAATCGGAATACCATTTAATTCAATAATTTTCATTTATATCGACTCTGCATCAAAATAATCTTGATTTCGTCAATTTAAAATTTTTTCATTTATTTTTTGTTTTTGCATTTTCTGGCGTTTCTAGAGGTCTTAGAGGATTTTAGACGTTATTTTCGAATCCTCACATTTCGGGCCTTGATCTTAGCTATCTCTGTCAAAACTCAACCGATTTTGAATCGGAATACCATTTAATTCAATAATTTTCATTTATATCGACTCTGCATCAAAATAATCTTGATTTCGTCAATTTAAAATTTTTTCATTTATTTTTTGTTTTTGCATTTTCTGGCGTTTCTAGAGGTCTTAGAGGATTTTAGACGTTATTTTCGAATCCTCACATTTCGGGCCTTGATCTTAGCTATCTCTGTCAAAACTCAACCGATTTTGAATCGGAATACCATTTAATTCAATAATTTTCATTTATATCGACTCTGCATCAAAATAATCTTGATTTCGTCAATTTAAAATTTTTTCATTTATTTTTTGTTTTTGCATTTTCTGGCGTTTCTAGAGGTCTTAGACGATTTAAGACGTTATTTTCGAATCCTCACATTTCGCGCCTTGATTTTATCTATCTCTGTCAAAACTCAACCGATTTTGAATCGGAATACCATTTAATTCAATAATTTTCATTTATATCGACTCTGCATCAAAATAATCTTGATTTCGTCAATTTAAAATTTTTTCATTTATTTTTTGTTTTTGCATTTTCTGGCGTTTCTAGAGGTCTAAGAGGATTTTAGACGTTATTTTCGAATCCTCACATTTCAGGCCTTGATCTTAGCTATCTCTGTGAACACTCAACCGATTTTGAATCAGAATACCGTTTAATTCAATAATTTTCATTTATATCGACTCTGCATCAAAATAATCTTGATTTCGTCAATTTAAAATTTTTTCATTTATTTTTTGTTTTTGCATTTTCTGGCGTTTCTAGAGGTCTTAGAGGATTTTAGACGTTATTTTCGAATCCTCACATTTCGGGCCTTGATCTTAGCTATCTCTGTCAAAACTCAACCGATTTTGAATCGGAATACCATTTAATTCAATAATTTTCATTTATATCGACTCTGCATCAAAATAATCTTGATTTCGTCAATTTAAAATTTTTTCATTTATTTTTTGTTTTTGCATTTTCTGGCGTTTCTAGAGGTCTTAGACGATTTTAGACGTTATTTTCGAATCCTCACATTTCGGGCCTTGATCTTAGCTATCTCTGTCAAAACTCAACCGATTTTGAATCGGAATACCATTTAATTCAATAATTTTCATTTATATCGACTCTGCATCAAAATAATCTTGATTTCGTCAATTTAAAATTTTTTCATTTATTTTTTGTTTTTGCATTTTCTGGCGTTTCTAGAGGTCTTAGAGGATTTTAGACGTTATTTTCGAATCCTCACATTTCGGGCCTTGATCTTAGCTATCTCTGTCAAAACTCAACCGATTTTGAATCGGAATACCATTTAATTCAATAATTTTCATTTATATCGACTCTGCATCAAAATAATCTTGATTTCGTCAATTTAAAATTTTTTCATTTATTTTTTGTTTTTGCATTTTCTGGCGTTTCTAGAGGTCTTAGAGGATTTTAGACGTTATTTTCGAATCCTCACATTTCGGGCCTTGATCTTAGCTATCTCTGTCAAAACTCAACCGATTTTGAATCGGAATACCATTTAATTCAATAATTTTCATTTATATCGACTCTGCATCAAAATAATCTTGATTTCGTCAATTTAAAATTTTTTCATTTATTTTTTGTTTTTGCATTTTCTGGCGTTTCTAGAGGTCTTAGAGGATTTTAGACGTTATTTTCGAATCCTCACATTTCGGGCCTTGATCTTAGCTATCTCTGTCAAAACTCAACCGATTTTGAATCGGAATACCGTTTAATTCAATAATTTTCATTTATATCGACTCTGCATCAAAATAATCTTGATTTCGTCAATTTAAAATTTTTTCATTTATTTTTTGTTTTTGCATTTTCTGGCGTTTCTAGAGGTCTTAGACGATTTTAGACGTTATTTTCGAATCCTCACATTTCGGGCCTTGATCTTAGCTATCTCTGTCAAAACTCAACCGATTTTGAATCGGAATACCATTTAATTCAATAATTTTCATTTATATCGACTCTGCATCAAAATAATCTTGATTTCGTCAATTTAAAATTTTTTCATTTATTTTTTGTTTTTGCATTTTCTGGCGTTTCTAGAGGTCTTAGACGATTTTAGACGTTATTTTCGAATCCTCACATTTCGGGCCTTGATCTTAGCTATCTCTGTCAAAACTCAACCGATTTTGAATCGGAATACCATTTAATTCAATAATTTTCATTTATATCGACTCTGCATCAAAATAATCTTGATTTCGTCAATTTAAAATTTTTTCATTTATTTTTTGTTTTTGCATTTTCTGGCGTTTCTAGAGGTCTTAGACGATTTTAGACGTTATTTTCGAATCCTCACATTTCGGGCCTTGATCTTAGCTATCTCTGTCAAAACTCAACCGATTTTGAATCGGAATACCATTTAATTCAATAATTTTCATTTATATCGACTCTGCATCAAAATAATCTTGATTTCGTCAATTTAAAATTTTTTCATTTATTTTTTGTTTTTGCATTTTCTGGCGTTTCTAGAGGTCTTAGAGGATTTTAGACGTTATTTTCGAATCCTCACATTTCGGGCCTTGATCTTAGCTATCTCTGTCAAAACTCAACCGATTTTGAATCGGAATACCGTTTAATTCAATAATTTTCATTTATATCGACTCTGCATCAAAATAATCTTGATTTCGTCAATTTAAAATTTTTTCATTTATTTTTTGTTTTTGCATTTTCTGGCGTTTCTAGAGGTCTTAGACGATTTTAGACGTTATTTTCGAATCCTCACATTTCAGGCCTTGATCTTAGCTATCTCTGTCAAAACTCAACCGATTTTGAATCGGAATACCATTTAATTCAATAATTTTCATTTATATCGACTCTGCATCAAAATAATCTTGATTTCGTCAATTTAAAATTTTTTCATTTATTTTTTGTTTTTGCATTTTCTGGCGTTTCTAGAGGTCTTAGACGATTTTAGACGTTATTTTCGAATCCTCACATTTCGGGCCTTGATCTTAGCTATCTCTGTCAAAACTCAACCGATTTTGAATCGGAATACCATTTAATTCAATAATTTTCATTTATATCGACTCTGCATCAAAATAATCTTGATTTCGTCAATTTAAAATTTTTTCATTTATTTTTTGTTTTTGCATTTTCTGGCGTTTCTAGAGGTCTTAGAGGATTTTAGACGTTATTTTCGAATCCTCACATTTCGGGCCTTGATCTTAGCTATCTCTGTCAAAACTCAACCGATTTTGAATCGGAATACCATTTAATTCAATAATTTTCATTTATATCGACTCTGCATCAAAATAATCTTGATTTCGTCAATTTAAAATTTTTTCATTTATTTTTTGTTTTTGCATTTTCTGGCGTTTCTAGAGGTCTTAGAGGATTTTAGACGTTATTTTCGAATCCTCACATTTCGGGCCTTGATCTTAGCTATCTCTGTCAAAACTCAACCGATTTTGAATCGGAATACCATTTAATTCAATAATTTTCATTTATATCGACTCTGCATCAAAATAATCTTGATTTCGTCAATTTAAAATTTTTTCATTTATTTTTTGTTTTTGCATTTTCTGGCGTTTCTAGAGGTCTTAGAGGATTTTAGACGTTATTTTCGAATCCTCACATTTCGGGCCTTGATCTTAGCTATCTCTGTCAAAACTCAACCGATTTTGAATCGGAATACCATTTAATTCAATAATTTTCATTTATATCGACTCTGCATCAAAATAATCTTGATTTCGTCAATTTAAAATTTTTTCATTTATTTTTTGTTTTTGCATTTTCTGGCGTTTCTAGAGGTCTTAGAGGATTTTAGACGTTATTTTCGAATCCTCACATTTCGGGCCTTGATCTTAGCTATCTCTGTCAAAACTCAACCGATTTTGAATCGGAATACCATTTAATTCAATAATTTTCATTTATATCGACTCTGCATCAAAATAATCTTGATTTCGTCAATTTAAAATTTTTTCATTTATTTTTTGTTTTTGCATTTTCTGGCGTTTCTAGAGGTCTTAGACGATTTTAGACGTTATTTTCGAATCCTCACATTTCGGGCCTTGATTTTAGCTATCTCTGTCAAAACTCAACCGATTTTGAATCGGAATACCATTTAATTCAATAATTTTCATTTATATCGACTCTGCATCAAAATAATCTTGATTTCGTCAATTTAAAATTTTTTCATTTATTTTTTGTTTTTGCATTTTCTGGCGTTTCTAGAGGTCTAAGAGGATTTTAGACGTTATTTTCGAATCCTCACATTTCGGGCCTTGATCTTAGCTATCTCTGTCAAAACTCAACCGATTTTGAATCGGAATACCGTTTAATTCAATAATTTTCATTTATATCGACTCTGCATCAAAATAATCTTGATTTCGTCAATTTAAAATTTTTTCATTTATTTTTTGTTTTTGCATTTTCTGGCGTTTCTAGAGGTCTTAGAGGATTTTAGACGTTATTTTCGAATCCTCACATTTCGGGCCTTGATCTTAGCTATCTCTGTCAAAACTCAACCGATTTTGAATCGGAATACCATTTAATTCAATAATTTTCATTTATATCGACTCTGCATCAAAATAATCTTGATTTCGTCAATTTAAAATTTTTTCATTTATTTTTTGTTTTTGCATTTTCTGGCGTTTCTAGAGGTCTTAGACGATTTTAGACGTTATTTTCGAATCCTCACATTTCGGGCCTTGATCTTAGCTATCTCTGTCAAAACTCAACCGATTTTGAATCGGAATACCATTTAATTCAATAATTTTCATTTATATCGACTCTGCATCAAAATAATCTTGATTTCGTCAATTTAAAATTTTTTCATTTATTTTTTGTTTTTGCATTTTCTGGCGTTTCTAGAGGTCTTAGACGATTTTAGACGTTATTTTCGAATCCTCACATTTCGGGCCTTGATCTTAGCTATCTCTGTCAAAACTCAACCGATTTTGAATCGGAATACCATTTAATTCAATAATTTTCATTTATATCGACTCTGCATCAAAATAATCTTGATTTCGTCAATTTAAAATTTTTTCATTTATTTTTTGTTTTTGCATTTTCTGGCGTTTCTAGAGGTCTTAGAGGATTTTAGACGTTATTTTCGAATCCTCACATTTCGGGCCTTGATCTTAGCTATCTCTGTCAAAACTCAACCGATTTTGAATCGGAATACCATTTAATTCAATAATTTTCATTTATATCGACTCTGCATCAAAATAATCTTGATTTCGTCAATTTAAAATTTTTTCATTTATTTTTTGTTTTTGCATTTTCTGGCGTTTCTAGAGGTCTTAGAGGATTTTAGACGTTATTTTCGAATCCTCACATTTCGGGCCTTGATCTTAGCTATCTCTGTCAAAACTCAACCGATTTTGAATCGGAATACCGTTTAATTCAATAATTTTCATTTATATCGACTCTGCATCAAAATAATCTTGATTTCGTCAATTTAAAAATTTTTTCATTTATTTTTTGTTTTTGCATTTTCTGGCGTTTCTAGAGGTCTTAGACGATTTTAGACGTTATTTTCGAATCCTCACATTTCGGGCCTTGATCTTAGCTATCTCTGTCAAAACTCAACCGATTTTGAATCGGAATACCATTTAATTCAATAATTTTCATTTATATCGACTCTGCATCAAAATAATCTTGATTTCGTCAATTTAAAATTTTTTCATTTATTTTTTGTTTTTGCATTTTCTGGCGTTTCTAGAGGTCTTAGACGATTTTAGACGTTATTTTCGAATCCTCACATTTCAGGCCTTGATCTTAGCTATCTCTGTCAAAACTCAACCGATTTTGAATCGGAATACCATTTAATTCAATAATTTTCATTTATATCGACTCTGCATCAAAATAATCTTGATTTCGTCAATTTAAAATTTTTTCATTTATTTTTTGTTTTTGCATTTTCTGGCGTTTCTAGAGGTCTTAGAGGATTTTAGACGTTATTTTCGAATCCTCACATTTCGGGCCTTGATCTTAGCTATCTCTGTCGAACACTCAACCGATTTTGAATCGGAATACCATTTAATTCAATAATTTTCATTTATATCGACTCTGCATCAAAATAATCTTGATTTCGTCAATTTAAAATTTTTTCATTTATTTTTTGTTTTTGCATTTTCTGGCGTTTCTAGAGGTCTTAGAGGATTTTAGACGTTATTTTCGAATCCTCACATTTCGGGCCTTGATCTTAGCTATCTCTGTCAAAACTCAACCGATTTTGAATCGGAATACCATTTAATTCAATAATTTTCATTTATATCGACTCTGCATCAAAATAATCTTGATTTCGTCAATTTAAAATTTTTTCATTTATTTTTTGTTTTTGCATTTTCTGGCGTTTCTAGAGGTCTTAGACGATTTTAGACGTTATTTTCGAATCCTCACATTTCGGGCCTTGATCTTAGCTATCTCTGTCAAAACTCAACCGATTTTGAATCGGAATACCGTTTAATTCAATAATTTTCATTTATATCGACTCTGCATCAAAATAATCTTGATTTCGTCAATTTAAAATTTTTTCATTTATTTTTTGTTTTTGCATTTTCTGGCGTTTCTAGAGGTCTTAGACGATTTTAGACGTTATTTTCGAATCCTCACATTTCGGGCCTTGATCTTAGCTATCTCTGTCAAAACTCAACCGATTTTGAATCAGAATACCGTTTAATTCAATAATTTTCATTTATATCGACTCTGCATCAAAATAATCTTGATTTCGTCAATTTAAAATTTTTTCATTTATTTTTTGTTTTTGCATTTTCTGGCGTTTCTAGAGGTCTTAGACGATTTTAGACGTTATTTTCGAATCCTCACATTTCGGGCCTTGATCTTAGCTATCTCTGTCAAAACTCAACCGATTTTGAATCGGAATACCATTTAATTCAATAATTTTCATTTATATCGACTCTGCATCAAAATAATCTTGATTTCGTCAATTTAAAATTTTTTCATTTATTTTTTGTTTTTTCTTTTTTTTGGGTTTTTATTTTTGAGGTCTTAGACGATTTTAGACGTTATTTTCGAATCCTCACATTTCGGGCCTTGATCTTAGCTATCTCTGTCAAAACTCAACCGATTTTGAATCAGAATACCGTTTAATTCAATAATTTTCATTTATATCGACTCTGCATCAAAATAATCTTGATTTCGTCAATATAAAATTTTTTCATTTATTTTTTGTTTTTGCATTTTCTGGCGTTTCTAGAGGTCTTAGAGGATTTTAGACCTTATTTTCGAATCCTCACATTTCGGGCCTTGATCTTAGCTATCTCTGTCAAAACTCAACCGATTTTGAATCGGAATACCATTTAATTCAATAACTTTCATTTATATCGACTCTGCATCAAAATAATCTTGATATCGTCAATTTAAAATTTTTTCATTTATTTTTTGTTTTTGCATTTTCTGGCGTTTCTAGAGGTCTTAGAGGATTTTAGACGTTATTTTCGAATCCTCACATTTCGGGCCTTGATCTTGGCTATCTCTGTCAAAACTCAACCGATTTTGAATCGGAATACCATTTAATTCAATAATTTTCATTTATATCGACTCTGCATCAAAATAATCTTGATTTCGTCAATTTAAAATTTTTTCATTTATTTTTTGTTTTTGCATTTTCTGGCGTTTCTAGAGGTCTTAGACGATTTTAGACGTTATTTTCGAATCCTCACATTTCGGGCCTTGATCTTAGCTATCTCTGTCAAAACTCAACCGATTTTGAATCGGAATACCATTTAATTCAATAATTTTCATTTATATCGATTCTGCATCAAAATAATCTTGATTTCGTCAATTTAAAATTTTTTCATTTATTTTTTGTTTTTGCATTTTCTGGCGTTTCTAGAGGTCTTAGACGATTTTAGACGTTATTTTCGAATCTTCACATTTCGGGCCTTGATCTTAGCTATCTCTGTCAAAACTCTACCGATTTTGAATCGGAATACCATTTAATTCAATAATTTTCATTTATATCGACTCTGCATCAAAATAATCTTGATTTCGTCAATTTAAAATTTTTTTCATTTATTTTTTGTTTTTGCATTTTCTGGCGTTTCTAGAGGTCTTAGAGGATTTTAGACGTTATTTTCGAATCCTCACATTTCGGGCCTTGATCTTGGCTACCTCTGTCAAAACTCAACCGATTTTGAATCGGAATACCGTTTAATTCAATAATTTTCATTTATATCGACTCGGCATCAAAATAATCTTGATTTCGTCAATTTAAAATTTTTTTCATTTATTTTTTGTTTTTGCATTTTCTGGCGTTTCTAGAGGTCTTAGAGGATTTTAGACGTTATTTTCGAATCCTCACATTTCGGGCCTTGATCTTGGCTACCTCTGTCAAAACTCAACCGATTTTGAATCGGAATACCGTTTAATTCAATAATTTTCATTTATATCGACTCTGCATCAAAATAATCTTGATTTCGTCAATTTAAAATTTATTTCATTTATTTTTTGTTTTTGCACTTTCTGGCGTTTCTAGAGGTCTTAGAGGATTTTAGACGTTATTTTCGAATCCTCACATTTCGGGCCTTGATCTTAGCTATCTCTGTCAAAACTCAACCGATTTTGAATCGGAATACCATTTAATTCAATAATTTTCATTTATATCGACTCTGCATCAAAATAATCTTGATTTCGTCAATTTAAAATTTTTTCATTTATTTTTTGTTTTTGCATTTTCTGGCGTTTCTAGAGGTCTTAGACGATTTTAGACGTTATTTTCGAATCCTCACATTTCAGGCCTTGATCTTAGCTATCTCTGTCAAAACTCAACCGATTTTGAATCGGAATACCGTTTAATTCAATAATTTTCATTTATATCGACTCTGCATCAAAATAATCTTGATTTCGTCAATTTAAAATTTGTTCATTTATTTTTTGTTTTTGCATTTTCTGGCGTTTCTAGAGGTCTTAGAGGATTTTAGACGTTATTTTCGAATCCTCACATTTCGGGCCTTGTTCTTAGCTATCTCTGTCAAAACTCAACCGATTTTGAATCAGAATACCGTTTAATTCAATAATTTTCATTTATATCGACTCTGCATCAAAATAATCTTGATTTCGTCAATTTAAAATTTGTTCATTTATTTTTTGTTTTTGCATTTTCTGGCGTTTCTAGAGGTCTTAAAGGATTTTAGACGTTATTTTCGAATCCTCACATTTCGGGCCTTGTTCTTAGCTATCTCTGTCAAAACTCAACCGATTTTGAATCGGAATACCATTTAATTCAATAATTTTCATTTATATCGACTCTGCATCA
>JAEIGM010000209.1:0-57691 GCA_018903735.1 Drosophila cardini
GATTCGAAAATAAAGTCTAAAATCGTCTAAGACCTCTAGAAACGCCAGAAAATGCAAAAACAAAAAATTAAATGAAAAAATTTTAAATTGACGAAATCAAGATTATTTTGATGCAGAGTCGATATAAATGAAAATTATTGAATTAAATGGTATTCCGATTCAAAATCGGTTGAGTTTTGACAGAGATAGCTAAGATCAAGGCCCGAAATGTGAGGATTCGAAAATAACGTCTAAAATCCTCTAAGACCTCTAGAAACGCCAGAAAATGCAAAAACAAAAAATAAATGAAAAAATTTTAAATTGACGAAATCAAGATTATTTTGATGCAGAGTCGATATAAATGAAAATTATTGAATTAAATGGTATTCCGATTCAAAATCGGTTGAGTTTTGACAGAGATAGCTAAGATCAAGGCCCGAAATGTGAGGATTCGAAAATAAGGTCTAAAATCCTCTAAGACCTCTAGAAACGCCAGAAAATGCAAAAACAAAAAATAAATGAAAAAATTTTAAATTGACGAAATCAAGATTATTTTGATGCAGAGTCGATATAAATGAAAATTATTGAATTAAATGGTATTCCGATTCAAAATCGGTTGAGTTTTGAGAGAGATAGCTAAGATCAAGGCCCGAAATGTAAGGATTCGAAAATAACGTCTAAAATCCTCTAAGACCTCTAGAAACGCCAGAAAATGCAAAAACAAAAAATAAATGAAAAAATTTTAAATTGACGAAATCAAGATTATTTTGATGCAGAGTCGATATAAATGAAAATTATTGAATTAAATGGTATTCCGATTCAAAATCGGTTGAGTTTTGACAGAGATAGCTAAGATCAAGGCCCGAAATGTGAGGATTCGAAAATAAAGTCTAAAATCCTCTAAGACCTCTAGAAACGCCAGAAAATGCAAAAACAAAAAATTAAATGAAAAAATTTTAAATTGACGAAATCAAGATTATTTTGATGCAGAGTCGATATAAATGAAAATTATTGAATTAAATGGTATTCCGATTCAAAATCGGTTGAGTTTTGACAGAGATAGCTAAGATCAAGGCCCGAAATGTGAGGATTCGAAAATAACGTCTAAAATCCTCTAAGACCTCTAGAAACGCCAGAAAATGCAAAAACAAAAAATAAATGAAAAAATTTTAAATTGACGAAATCAAGATTATTTTGATGCAGAGTCGATATAAATGAAAATTATTGAATTAAATGGTATTCCGATTCAAAATCGGTTGAGTTTTGACAGAGATAGCTAAGATCAAGGCCCGAAATGTGAGGATTCGAAAATAACGTCTAAAATCCTCTAAGACCTCTAGAAACGCCAGAAAATGCAAAAACAAAAAATAAATGAAAAAATTTTAAATTGACGAAATCAAGATTATTTTGATGCAGAGTCGATATAAATGAAAATTATTGAATTAAACGGTATTCCGATTCAAAATCGGTTGAGTTTTGACAGAGATAGCTAAGATCAAGGCCCGAAATGTAAGGATTCGAAAATAAGGTCTAAAATCCTCTAAGACCTCTAGAAACGCCAGAAAATGCAAAAACAAAAAATAAATGAAAAAATTTTAAATTGACGAAATCAAGATTATTTTGATGCAGAGTCGATATAAATGAAAATTATTGAATTAAATGGTATTCCGATTCAAAATCGGTTGAGTTTTGACAGAGATAGCTAAGATCAAGGCCCGAAATGTGAGGATTCGAAAATAAGGTCTAAATCCCTCTAAGACCTCTAGAAACGCCAGAAAATGCAAAAACAAAGAATTAATTGAAAAAATTGTAAATTGACGAAATCAAGATTATTTTTTAATGCAGAGTCGATATAAATGAAAATTATTGAATTAAATGGTATTCCGATTCAAAATCGGTTGAGTTTTGACAGAGATAGCTAAGATCAAGGCCCGAAATGTGAGGATTCGAAAATAACGTCTAAAATCCTCTAAGACCTCTAGAAACGCCAGAAAAAGCAAAAACAAAAAATAAATGAAATAATATTAAATTGACGAAATCAAGATTATTTTGATGCAGAGTCGATATAAATGAAAATTATTGAATTAAATGGTATTCCGATTCAAAATCGGTTGAGTTTTGACAGAGATAGCTAAGATCAAGGCCCGAAATGTGAGGATTCGAAAATAACGTCTAAAATCCTCTAAGACCTCTAGAAACGCCAGAAAATGCAAAAACAAAAAATTAAATGAAAAAATTGTAAATTGACGAAATCAAGATTATTTTGATGCAGAGTCGATATAAATCAAAATTATTGAATTAAATGGTATTCTGATTCAAAATCGGTTGAGTTTTGACAGAGATAGCTAAGATCAAGGCCCGAAATGTGAGGATTCGAAAATAACGTCTAAAATCGTCTAAGACCTCTAGAAACGCCAGAAAATGCAAAAACAAAAAATAAATGAAAAAAATTTTAAATTGACGAAATCAAGATTATTTTGATGCAGAGTCGATATAAATGAAAATTATTGAATTAAATGGTATTCCGATTCAAAATCGGTTGAGTTTTGACAGAGATAGCTAAGATCAAGGCCCGAAATGTGAGGATTCGAAAATAACGTCTAAAATCCTCTAAGACCTCTAGAAACGCCAGAAAATGCAAAAACAAAAAATAAATGAAAAAATTTTAAATTGACGAAATCAAGATTATTTTGATGCAGAGTCGATATAAATGAAAATTATTGAATTAAATGGTATTCCGATTCAAAATCGGTTGAGTTTTGACAGAGATAGCTAAGATCAAGGCCCGAAATGTGAGGATTCGAAAATAAGGTTTAAAATCCTCTAAGACCTCTAGAAACGCCAGAAAATGCAAAAACAAAAAATAAATGAAAAAATTGTAAATTGACGAAATCAAGATTATTTTGACGCAGAGTCGATATAAATGAAAATTATTGAATTAAACGCTATTCCGATTCAAAATCGGTTGAGTTTTGACAGAGATAGCTAAGATCAAGGCCCGAAATGTAAGGATTCGAAAATAAGGTCTAAAATCCTCTAAGACCTCTAGAAACGCCAGAAAATGCAAAAACAAAAAATAAATGAAAAAATTTTAAATTGACGAAATCAAGATTATTTTGATGCAGAGTCGATATAAATGAAAATTATTGAATTAAATGGTATTCCGATTCAAAATCGGTTGAGTTTTGACAGAGATAGCTAAGATCAAGGCCCGAAATGTGAGGATTCGAAAATAACGTCTAAAATCCTCTAAGACCTCTAGAAACGCCAGAAAATGCAAAAACAAAAAATAAATGAAAAAATTGTAAATTGACGAAATCAAGATTATTTTGACGCAGAGTCGATATAAATGAAAATTATTGAATTAAACGGTATTCCGATTCAAAATCGGTTGAGTTTTGACAGAGATAGCTAAGATCAAGGCCCGAAATGTAAGGATTCGAAAATAAGGTCTAAAATCCTCTAAGACCTCTAGAAACGCCAGAAAATGCAAAAACAAAAAATAAATGAAAAAATTTTAAATTGACGAAATCAAGATTATTTTGATGCAGAGTCGATATAAATGAAAATTATTGAATTAAATGGTATTCCGATTCAAAATCGGTTGAGTTTTGACAGAGATAGCTAAGATCAAGGCCCGAAATGTGAGGATTCGAAAATAAGGTCTAAATCCCTCTAAAACCTCTAGAAACGCCAGAAAATGCAAAAACGAAGAATTAAATGAAAAAATTGTAAATTGACGAAATCAAGATTATTTTTTGATGCAGAGTCGATATAAATGAAAATTATTGAATTAAATGGTATTCCGATTCAAAATCGGTTGAGTTTTGACAGAGATAGCTAAGATCAAGGCCCGAAATGTGAGGATTCGAAAATAACGTCTAAAATCCTCTAAGACCTCTAGAAACGCCAGAAAATGCAAAAACAAAAAATTAAATGAAAAAATTTTAAATTGACGAAATCAAGATTATTTTGATGCAGAGTCGATATAAATCAAAATTATTGAATTAAATGGTATTCTGATTCAAAATCGGTTGAGTTTTGACAGAGATAGCTAAGATCAAGGCCCGAAATGTGAGGATTCGAAAATAACGTCTAAAATCGTCTAAGACCTCTAGAAACGCCAGAAAATGCAAAAACAAAAAATAAATGAAAAAAATTTTAAATTGACGAAATCAAGATTATTTTGATGCAGAGTCGATATAAATGAAAATTATTGAATTAAATGGTATTCCGATTCAAAATCGGTTGAGTTTTGACAGAGATAGCTAAGATCAAGGCCCGAAATGTGAGGATTCGAAAATAACGTCTAAAATCCTCTAAGACCTCTAGAAACGCCAGAAAATGCAAAAACAAAAAATAAATGAAAAAATTTTAAATTGACGAAATCAAGATTATTTTGATGCAGAGTCGATATAAATGAAAATTATTGAATTAAATGGTATTCTGATTCAAAATCGGTTGAGTTTTGACAGAGATAGCTAAGATCAAGGCCCGAAATGTGAGGATTCGAAAATAACGTCTAAAATCCTCTAAGACCTCTAGAAACGCCAGAAAATGCAAAAACAAAAAATAAATGAAAAAATTTTAAATTGACGAAATCAAGATTATTTTGATGCAGAGTCGATATAAATGAAAATTATTGAATTTAATGGTATTCCGATTCAAAATCGGTTGAGTTTTGACAGAGATAGCTAAGATCAAGGCCCGAAATGTGAGGATTCGAAAATAACGTCTAAAATCCTCTAAGACCTCTAGAAACGCCAGAAAATGCAAAAACAAAAAATAAATGAAAACATTTTAAATTGACGAAATCAAGATTATTTTGATGCAGAGTCGATATAAATGAAAATTATTGAATTAAATGGTATTCCGATTCAAAATCGGTTGAGTTTTGACAGAGATAGCTAAGATCAAGGCCCGAAATGTGAGGATTCGAAAATAACGTCTTAAATCCTCTAAGACCTCTAAAAACGCCAGAAAATGCAAAAACAAAAAATAAATGAAAAAATTTTAAATTGACGAAATCAAGATTATTTTGATGCAGAGTCGATATAAATGAAAATTATTGAATTAAATGGTATTCCGATTCAAAATCGGTTGAGTTTTGACAGAGATAGCTAAGATCAAGGCCCGAAATGTGAGGATTCGAAAATAACGTCTAAAATCCTCTAAGACCTCTAGAAACGCCAGAAAATGCAAAAACAAAAAATAAATGAAAACATTTTAAATTGACGAAATCAAGATTATTTTGATGCAGAGTCGATATAAATGAAAATTATTGAATTAAATGGTATTCCGATTCAAAATCGGTTGAGTTTTGACAGAGATAGCTAAGATCAAGGCCCGAAATGTGAGGATTCGAAAATAACGTCTAAAATCCTCTAAGACCTCTAGAAACGCCAGAAAATGCAAAAACAAAAAATAAATGAAAAAATTTTAAATTGACGAAATCAAGATTATTTTGATGCAGAGTCGATATAAATGAAAATTATTGAATTAAATGGTATTCCGATTCAAAATCGGTTGAGTTTTGACAGAGATAGCTAAGATCAAGGCCCGAAATGTGAGGATTTGAAAATAACGTCTAAAATCGTCTAAGACCTCTAGAAACGCCAGAAAATGCAAAAACAAAAAATAAATGAAAAAATTTTAAATTGACGAAATCAAGATTATTTTGATGCAGAGTCGATATAAATGAAAATTATTGAATTAAATGGTATTCCGATTCAAAATCGGTTGAGTTTTGACAGAGATAGCTAAGATCAAGGCCCGAAATGTGAGGATTCGAAAATAACGTCTAAAATCCTCTAAGACCTCTAGAAACGCCAGAAAATGCAAAAACAAAAAATAAATGAAAAAATTTTAAATTGACGAAATCAAGATTATTTTGATGCAGAGTCGATATAAATGAAAATTATTGAATTAAATGGTATTCCGATTCAAAATCGGTTGAGTTTCGACAGAGATAGCCAAGATCAAGGCCCGAAATGTGAGGATTCGAAAATACCGTCTAAAATCCTCTAAGACCTCTAGAAACGCCAGAAAATGCAAAAACAAAAATTAAATGAAAAAATTGTAAATTGACGAAATCAAGATTATTTTGATGCAGAGTCGATATAAATGAAAATTATTGAATTAAATGGTATTCCGATTCAAAATCGGTTGAGTTTTGACAGAGATAGCTAAGATCAAGGCCCGAAATGTGAGGATTCGAAAATAACGTCTAAAATCGTCTAAGACCTCTAGAAACGCCAGAAAATGCAAAAACAAAAAATAAATAAAAAAAATTTTAAATTGACGAAATCAAGATTATTTTGATGCAGAGTCGATATAAATGAAAATTATTGAATTAAATGGTATTCCGATTCAAAATCGGTTGAGTTTTGACAGAGATAGCTAAGATCAAGGCCCGAAATGTGAGGATTCGAAAATAACGTCTAAAATCGTCTAAGACCTCTAGAAACGCCAGAAAATGCAAAAACAAAAAATAAATGAAAAAATTTTAAATTGACGAAATCAAGATTATTTTGATGCAGAGTCGATATAAATGAAAATTATTGAATTAAATGGTATTCCGATTCAAAATCGGTTGAGTTTTGACAGAGATAGCTAAGATCAAGGCCCGAAATGTGAGGATTCGAAAATAACGTCTAAAATCCTCTAAGACCTCTAGAAACGCCAGAAAATGCAAAAACAAAAAATAAATGAAAAAATTTTAAATTGACGAAATCAAGATTATTTTGATGCAGAGTCGATATAAATTAAAATTATTGAATTAAATGGTATTCCGATTCAAAATCGGTTGAGTTTTGACAGAGATAGCTAAGATCAAGGCCCGAAATGTGAGGATTCAAAAATAACGTCTAAAATCGTCTAAGACCTCTAGAAACGCCAGAAAATGCAAAAACAAAAAATAAATGAAAAAATTTTAAATTGACGAAATCAAGATTATTTTGATGCAGAGTCGATATAAATGAAAATTATTGAATTAAATGGTATTCCGATTCAAAATCGGTTGAGTTTTGACAGAGATAGCTAAGATCAAGGCCCGAAATGTGAGGATTCGAAAATAACGTCTAAAATCCTCTAAGACCTCTAGAAACGCCAGAAAATGCAAAAACAAAAAATAAATGAAAAAATTTTAAATTGACGAAATCAAGATTATTTTGATGCAGAGTCGATATAAATGAAAATTATTGAATTAAATGGTATTCCGATTCAAAATCGGTTGAGTTTTGACAGAGATAGCTAAGATCAAGGCCCGAAATGTGAGGATTCGAAAATAACGTCTAAAATCGTCTAAGACCTCTAGAAACGCCAGAAAATGCAAAAACAAAAAATAAATGAAAAAATTTTAAATTGACGAAATCAAGATTATTTTGATGCAGAGTCGATATAAATGAAAATTATTGAATTAAATGGTATTCCGATTCAAAATCGGTTGAGTTTTGACAGAGATAGCTAAGATCAAGGCCCGAAATGTGAGGATTCGAAAATAACGTCTAAAATCCTCTAAGACCTCTAGAAACGCCAGAAAATGCAAAAACAAAAAATAAATGAAAAAATTGTAAATTGACGAAATCAAGATTATTTTGATGCAGAGTCGATATAAATGAAAATTATTGAATTAAATGGTATTCCGATTCAAAATCGGTTGAGTTTTGACAGAGATAGCTAAGATCAAGGCCCGAAATGTGAGGATTCGAAAATAAGGTCTAAAATCCTCTAAGACCTCTAGAAACGCCAGAAAATGCAAAAACAAAAAATAAATGAAAAAATTTTAAATTGACGAAATCAAGATTATTTTGATGCAGAGTCGATATAAATGAAAATTATTGAATTAAATGGTATTCCGATTCAAAATCGGTTGAGTTTTGACAGAGATAGTCAAGATCAAGGCCCGAAATGTGAGGATTCGAAAATAACGTCTAAAATCCTCTAAGACCTCTAGAAACGCCAGAAAATGCAAAAACAAAAAATAAATGAAAAAATTTTAAAATGACGAAATCAAGATTATTTTGATGCAGAGTCGATATAAATGAAAATTATTGAATTAAATGGTATTCCGATTCAAAATCGGTTGAGTTTTGACAGAGATAGCTAAGATCAAGGCCCGAAATGTGAGGATTCGAAAATAACGTCTAAAATCCTCTAAGACCTCTAGAAACGCCAGAAAATGCAAAAACAAAAAATAAATGAAAAAATTTTAAAATGACGAAATCAAGATTATTTTGATGCAGAGTCGATATAAATGAAAATTATTGAATTAAATGGTATTCCGATTCAAAATCGGTTGAGTTTCGACAGAGATAGCCAAGATCAAGGCCCGAAATGTGAGGATTCGAAAATAACGTCTAAAATCCTCTAAGACCTCTAGAAACGCCAGAAAATGCAAAAACAAAAAATAAATGAAAAAATTTTAAATTGACGAAATCAAGATTATTTTGATGCAGAGTCGATATAAATGAAAATTATTGAATTAAATGGTATTCCGATTCAAAATCGGTTGAGTTTCGACAGAGATAGCTAAGATCAAGGCCCGAAATGTGAGGATTCGAAAATAACGTCTAAAATCCTCTAAGACCTCTAGAAACGCCAGAAAATGCAAAAACAAAAATTAAATGAAAAAATTGTAAATTGACGAAATCAAGATTATTTTGATGCAGAGTCGATATAAATGAAAATTATTGAATTAAATGGTATTCCGATTCAAAATCGGTTGAGTTTTGACAGAGATAGCTAAGATCAAGGCCCGAAATGTGAGGATTCGAAAATAACGTCTAAAATCGTCTAAGACCTCTAGAAACGCCAGAAAATGCAAAAAAAAAAAATAAATGAAAAAAATTTTAAATTGACGAAATCAAGATTATTTTGATGCAGAGTCGATATAAATGAAAATTATTGAATTAAATGGTATTCCGATTCAAAATCGGTTGAGTTTTGACAGAGATAGCTAAGATCAAGGCCCGAAATGTGAGGATTCGAAAATAACGTCTAAAATCGTCTAAGACCTCTAGAAACGCCAGAAAATGCAAAAACAAAAAATAAATGAAAAAATTTTAAATTGACGAAATCAAGATTATTTTGATGCAGAGTCGATATAAATGAAAATTATTGAATTAAATGGTATTCCGATTCAAAATCGGTTGAGTTTTGACAGAGATAGCTAAGATCAAGGCCCGAAATGTGAGGATTCGAAAATAACGTCTAAAATCCTCTAAGACCTCTAGAAACGCCAGAAAATGCAAAAACAAAAAATAAATGAAAAAATTTTAAATTGACGAAATCAAGATTATTTTGATGCAGAGTCGATATAAATTAAAATTATTGAATTAAATGGTATTCCGATTCAAAATCGGTTGAGTTTTGACAGAGATAGCCAAGATCAAGGCCTGAAATGTGAGGATTCAAAAATAACGTCTAAAATCGTCTAAGACCTCTAGAAACGCCAGAAAATGCAAAAACAAAAAATAAATGAAAAAATTTTAAATTGACGAAATCAAGATTATTTTGATGCAGAGTCGATATAAATGAAAATTATTGAATTAAATGGTATTCCGATTCAAAATCGGTTGAGTTTTGACAGAGATAGCTAAGATCAAGGCCCGAAATGTGAGGATTCGAAAATAACGTCTAAAATCCTCTAAGACCTCTAGAAACGCCAGAAAATGCAAAAACAAAAAATAAATGAAAAAATTTTAAATTGACGAAATCAAGATTATTTTGATGCAGAGTCGATATAAATGAAAATTATTGAATTAAATGGTATTCCGATTCAAAATCGGTTGAGTTTTGACAGAGATAGCTAAGATCAAGGCCCGAAATGTGAGGATTCGAAAATAACGTCTAAAATCGTCTAAGACCTCTAGAAACGCCAGAAAATGCAAAAACAAAAAATAAATGAAAAAATTTTAAATTGACGAAATCAAGATTATTTTGATGCAGAGTCGATATAAATGAAAATTATTGAATTAAATGGTATTCCGATTCAAAATCGGTTGAGTTTTGACAGAGATAGCTAAGATCAAGGCCCGAAATGTGAGGATTCGAAAATAACGTCTAAAATCCTCTAAGACCTCTAGAAACGCCAGAAAATGCAAAAACAAAAAATAAATGAAAAAATTTTAAATTGACGAAATCAAGATTATTTTGATGCAGAGTCGATATAAATGAAAATTATTGAATTAAATGGTATTCCGATTCAAAATCGGTTGAGTTTTGACAGAGATAGCTAAGATCAAGGCCCGAAATGTGAGGATTCGAAAATAACGTCTAAAATCCTCTAAGACCTCTAGAAACGCCAGAAACTGCAAAAACAAAAAATAAATGAAAAAATTTTAAATTGACGAAATCAAGATTATTTTGATGCAGAGTCGATATAAATGAAAATTATTGAATTAAATGGTATTCCGATTCAAAATCGGTTGAGTTTTGACAGAGATAGTCAAGATCAAGGCCCGAAATGTGAGGATTCGAAAATAACGTCTAAAATCCTCTAAGACCTCTAGAAACGCCAGAAAATGCAAAAACAAAAAATAAATGAAAAAATTTTAAATTGACGAAATCAAGATTATTTTGATGCAGAGTCGATATAAATGAAAATTATTGAATTAAATGGTATTCCGATTCAAAATCGGTTGAGTTTTGACAGAGATAGCTAAGATCAAGGCCCGAAATGTGAGGATTCGAAAATAAGGTCTAAAATCCTCTAAGACCTCTAGAAACGCCAGAAAATGCAAAAACAAAAAATAAATGAAAAAATTTTAAATTGACGAAATCAAGATTATTTTGATGCAGAGTCGATATAAATGAAAATTATTGAATTAAATGGTATTCCGATTCAAAATCGGTTGAGTTTTGACAGAGATAGTCAAGATCAAGGCCCGAAATGTGAGGATTCGAAAATAACGTCTAAAATCCTCTAAGACCTCTAGAAACGCCAGAAAATGCAAAAACAAAAAATAAATGAAAAAATTTTAAATTGACGAAATCAAGATTATTTTGATGCAGAGTCGATATAAATGAAAATTATTGAATTAAATGGTATTCCGATTCAAAATCGGTTGAGTTTTGACAGAGATAGCTAAGATCAAGGCCCGAAATGTGAGGATTCAAAAATAACGTCTAAAATCGTCTAAGACCTCTAGAAACGCCAGAAAATGCAAAAACAAAAAATTAAATGAAAAAATTTTAAATTGACGAAATCAAGATTATTTTGATGCAGAATCGATATAAATGAAAATTATTGAATTAAATGGTATTCCGATTCAAAATCGGTTGAGTTTTGACAGAGATAGCTAAGATCAAGGCCTGAAATGTGAGGATTCGAAAATAACGTCTAAAATCGTCTAAGACCTCTAGAAACGCCAGAAAATGCAAAAACAAAAAATTAAATGAAAAAATTTTAAATTGACGAAATCAAGATTATTTTGATGCAGAGTCGATATAAATGAAAATTATTGAATTAAATGGTATTCTGATTCAAAATCGGTTGAGTTTTGACAGAGATAGCTAAGATCAAGGCCCGAAATGTGAGGATTCGAAAATAACGTCTAAAATCCTCTAAGACCTCTAGAAACGCCAGAAAATGCAAAAACAAAAAATAAATGAAAAAATTTTAAATTGACGAAATCAAGATTATTTTGATGCAGAGTCGATATAAATGAAAATTATTGAATTAAATGGTATTCCGATTCAAAATCGGTTGAGTTTTGACAGAGATAGCCAAGATCAAGGCCCGAAATGTGAGGATTCGAAAATAACGTCTAAAATCCTCTAAGACCTCTAGAAACGCCAGAAAATGCAAAAACAAAAAATAAATGAAAAAATTTTAAATTGACGAAATCAAGATTATTTTGATGCAGAGTCGATATAAATGAAAATTATTGAATTAAATGGTATTCTGATTCAAAATCGGTTGAGTTTTGACAGAGATAGCTAAGATCAAGGCCCGAAATGTGAGGATTCGAAAATAACGTCTAAAATCCTCTAAGACCTCTAGAAACGCCAGAAAATGCAAAAACAAAAAATAAATGAAAAAATTTTAAATTGACGAAATCAAGATTATTTTGATGCAGAGTCGATATAAATGAAAATTATTGAATTAAATGGTATTCTGATTCAAAATCGGTTGAGTTTTGACAGAGATAGCTAAGATCAAGGCCCGAAATGTGAGGATTCGAAAATAACGTCTAAAATCCTCTAAGACCTCTAGAAACGCCAGAAAATGCAAAAACAAAAAATAAATGAAAAAATTTTAAATTGACGAAATCAAGATTATTTTGATGCAGAGTCGATATAAATGAAAATTATTGAATTAAATGGTATTCCGATTCAAAATCGGTTGAGTTTTGACAGAGATAGCTAAGATCAAGGCCCGAAATGTGAGGATTCGAAAATAACGTCTAAAATCCTCTAAGACCTCTAGAAACGCCAGAAAATGCAAAAACAAAAAATAAATGAAAAAATTTTAAATTGACGAAATCAAGATTATTTTGATGCAGAGTCGATATAAATGAAAATTATTGAATTAAATGGTATTCCGATTCAAAATCGGTTGAGTTTTGACAGAGATAGCTAAGATCAAGGCCCGAAATGTGATGGATTCGAAAATAACGTCTAAAATCCTCTAAGACCTCTAGAAACGCCAGAAAATGCAAAAACAAAAAATAAATGAAAAAATTTTAAATTGACGAAATCAAGATTATTTTGATGCAGAGTCGATATAAATGAAAATTATTGAATTAAATGGTATTCCGATTCAAAATCGGTTGAGTTTTGACAGAGATAGCTAAGATCAAGGCCCGAAATGTGAGGATTCGAAAATAACGTCTAAAATCGTCTAAGACCTCTAGAAACGCCAGAAAATGCAAAAACAAAAAATAAATGAATAAATTTTAAATTGACGAAATCAAGATTATTTTGATGCAGAGTCGATTTAAATGAAAATTATTGAATTAAATGGTATTCCGATTCAAAATCGGTTGAGTTTTGACAGAGATAGCTAAGATCAAGGCCCGAAATGTGAGGATTCGAAAATAACGTCTAAAATCCTCTAAGACCTCTAGAAACGCCAGAAAATGCAAAAACAAAAAATAAATGAAAAAATTTTAAATTGACGAAATCAAGATTATTTTGATGCAGAGTCGATATAAATGAAAATTATTGAATTAAATGGTATTTCGATTCAAAATCGGTTGAGTTTTGACAGAGATAGCTAAGATCAAGGCCCGAAATGTGAGGATTCGAAAATAACGTCTAAAATCCTCTAAGACCTCTAGAAACGCCAGAAAATGCAAAAACAAAAAATAAATGAAAAAATTTTAAATTGACGAAATCAAGATTATTTTGATGCAGAGTCGATATAAATGAAAATTATTAAATTAAATGGTATTCCGATTCAAAATCGGTTGAGTTTTGACAGAGATAGCTAAGATCAAGGCCCGAAATGTGAGGATTCGAAAATAACGTCTAAAATCCTCTAAGACCTCTAGAAACGCCAGAAAATGCAAAAACAAAAAATAAATGAAAAAATTTTAAATTGACGAAATCAAGATTATTTTGATGCAGAGTCGATATAAATGAAAATTATTGAATTAAATGGTATTCCGATTCAAAATCGGTTGAGTTTTGACAGAGATAGCTAAGATCAAGGCCCGAAATGTGAGGATTCGAAAATAACGTCTAAAATCCTCTAAGACCTCTAGAAACGCCAGAAAATGCAAAAACAAAAAATAAATGAAAAAATTAAAAATTGACGAAATCAAGATTATTTTGATGCAGAGTCGATATAAATGAAAATTATTGAATTAAATGGTATTTTGATTCAAAATCGGTTGAGTTTTGACAGAGATAGCTAAGATCAAGGCCTGAAATGTGAGGATTCGAAAATAACGTCTAAAATCGTCTAAGACCTCTAGAAACGCCAGAAAATGCAAAAACAAAAAATAAATGAAAAAATTTTAAATTGACGAAATCAAGATTATTTTGATGCAGAGTCGATATAAATGAAAATTATTGAATTAAACGGTATTCTGATTCAAAATCGGTTGAGTTTTGACAGAGATAGCTAAGATCAAGGCCTGAAATGTGAGGATTCGAAAATAACGTCTAAAATCGTCTAAGTCCTCTAGAAACGCCAGAAAATGCAAAAACAAAAAATAAATGAAAAAATTTTAAATTGACGAAATCAAGATTATTTTGATGCAGAGTCGATATAAATGAAAATTATTGAATTAAATGGTATTCCGATTCAAAATCGGTTGAGTTTTGACAGAGATAGCTAAGATCAAGGCCCGAAATGTGAGGATTCGAAAATAACGTCTAAAATCGTCTAAGTCCTCTAGAAACGCCAGAAAATGCAAAAACAAAAAATAAATGAAAAAATTTTAAATTGACGAAATCAAGATTATTTTGATGCAGAGTCGATATAAATGAAAATTATTGAATTAAATGGTATTCCGATTCAAAATCGGTTGAGTTTTGACAGAGATAGCTAAGATCAAGGCCTGAAATGTGAGGATTCGAAAATAACGTCTAAAATCGTCTAAGACCTCTAGAAACGCCAGAAAATGCAAAAACAAAAAATAAATGAAAAAATTTTAAATTGACGAAATCAAGATTATTTTGATGCAGAGTCGATATAAATGAAAATTATTGAATTAAATGGTATTTTGATTCAAAATCGGTTGAGTTTTGACAGAGATAGCTAAGATCAAGGCCTGAAATGTGAGGATTCGAAAATAACGTCTAAAATCGTCTAAGACCTCTAGAAACGCCAGAAAATGCAAAAACAAAAAATAAATGAAAAAATTTTAAATTGACGAAATCAAGATTATTTTGATGCAGAGTCGATATAAATGAAAATTATTGAATTAAATGGTATACCGATTCAAAATCGGTTGAGTTTTGACAGAGATAGCTAAGATCAAGGCCCGAAATGTGAGGATTCGAAAATAACGTCTAAAATCGTCTAAGACCTCTAGAAACGCCAGAAAATGCAAAAACAAAAAATAAATGAATAAATTTTAAATTGACGAAATCAAGATTATTTTGATGCAGAGTCGATATAAATGAAAATTATTGAATTAAATGGTATTCCGATTCAAAATCGGTTGAGTTTTGACAGAGATAGCCAAGATCAAGGCCCGAAATGTGAGGATTCGAAAATAACGTCTAAAATCGTCTAAGACCTCTAGAAACGCCAGAAAATGCAAAAACAAAAAATAAATGAATAAATTTTAAATTGACGAAATCAAGATTATTTTGATGCAGAGTCGATATAAATGAAAATTATTGAATTAAATGGTATTCCGATTCAAAATCGGTTGAGTTTTGACAGAGATAGCTAAGATCAAGGCCCGAAATGTGAGGATTCGAAAATAACGTCTAAAATCCTCTAAGACCTCTAGAAACGCCAGAAAATGCAAAAACAAAAAATAAATGAAAAACTTTTAAATTGACGAAATCAAGATTATTTTGATGCAGAGTCGATATAAATGAAAATTATTGAATTTAATGGTATTCCGATTCAAAATCGGTTGAGTTTTGACAGAGATAGCTAAGATCAAGGCCCGAAATGTGAGGATTCGAAAATAACGTCTAAAATCATCTAAGACCTCTAGAAACGCCAGAAAATGCAAAAACAAAAAATAAATGAATAAATTTTAAATTGACGAAATCAAGATTATTTTGATGCAGAGTCGATTTAAATGAAAATTATTGAATTAAATGGTATTCCGATTCAAAATCGGTTGAGTTTTGACAGAGATAGCTAAGATCAAGGCCCGAAATGTGAGGATTCGAAAATAACGTCTAAAATCCTCTAAGACCTCTAGAAACGCCAGAAAATGCAAAAACAAAAAATAAATGAAAAAATTTTAAATTGACGAAATCAAGATTATTTTGATGCAGAGTCGATATAAATGAAAATTATTGAATTAAATGGTATTCCGATTCAAAATCGGTTGAGTTTCGACAGAGATAGCTAAGATCAAGGCCCGAAATGTGAGGATTCGAAAATAACGTCTAAAATCCTCTAAGACCTCTAGAAACGCCAGAAAATGCAAAAACAAAAAATAAATGAAAAAATTTTAAATTGACGAAATCAAGATTATTTTGATGCAGAGTCGATATAAATGAAAATTATTGAATTAAATGGTATTCCGATTCAAAATCGGTTGAGTTTTGACAGAGATAGCTAAGATCAAGGCCCGAAATGTGAGGATTCGAAAATAACGTCTAAAATCCTCTAAGACCTCTAGAAACGCCAGAAAATGCAAAAACAAAAAATAAATGAAAAAATTTTAAATTGACGAAATCAAGATTATTTTGATGCAGAGTCGATATAAATGAAAATTATTGAATTAAATGGTATTTTGATTCAAAATCGGTTGAGTTTTGACAGAGATAGCTAAGATCAAGGCCTGAAATGTGAGGATTCGAAAATAACGTCTAAAATCGTCTAAGACCTCTAGAAACGCCAGAAAATGCAAAAACAAAATATAAATGAAAAAATTTTAAATTGACGAAATCAAGATTATTTTGATGCAGAGTCGATATAAATGAAAATTATTGAATTAAATGGTATTCTGATTCAAAATCGGTTGAGTTTTGACAGAGATAGCTAAGATCAAGGCCTGAAATGTGAGGATTCGAAAATAACGTCTAAAATCGTCTAAGTCCTCTAGAAACGCCAGAAAATGCAAAAACAAAAAATAAATGAAAAAATTTTAAATTGACGAAATCAAGATTATTTTGATGCAGAGTCGATATAAATGAAAATTATTGAATTAAATGGTATTCCGATTCAAAATCGGTTGAGTTTTGACAGAGATAGCTAAGATCAAGGCCCGAAATGTGAGGATTCGAAAATAACGTCTAAAATCGTCTAAGTCCTCTAGAAACGCCAGAAAATGCAAAAACAAAAAAATAAATGAAAAAATTTTAAATTGACGAAATCAAGATTATTTTGATGCAGAGTCGATATAAATGAAAATTATTGAATTAAATGGTATTCCGATTCAAAATCGGTTGAGTTTTGACAGAGATAGCTAAGATCAAGGCCCGAAATGTGAGGATTCGAAAATAACGTCTAAAATCGTCTAAGACCTCTAGAAACGCCAGAAAATGCAAAAACAAAAAATAAATGAAAAAATTTTAAATTGACGAAATCAAGATTATTTTGATGCAGAGTCGATATAAATGAAAATTATTGAATTAAATGGTATTCCGATTCAAAATCGGTTGAGTTTTGACAGAGATAGCTAAGATCAAGGCCCGAAATGTGAGGATTCGAAAATAACGTCTAAAATCCTCTAAGACCTCTAGAAACGCCAGAAAATGCAAAAACAAAAAATAAATGAAAAAATTTTAAATTGACGAAATCAAGATTATTTTGATGCAGAGTCGATATAAATGAAAATTATTGAATTAAATGGTATTCCGATTCAAAATCGGTTGAGTTTTGACAGAGATAGCTAAGATCAAGGCCCGAAATGTGAGGATTCGAAAATAACGTCTAAAATCCTCTAAGACCTCTAGAAACGCCAGAAAATGCAAAAACAAAAAATAAATGAAAAAATTTTAAATTGACGAAATCAAGATTATTTTGATGCAGAGTCGATATAAATGAAAATTATTGAATTAAATGGTATTCCGATTCAAAATCGGTTGAGTTTTGACAGAGATAGCTAAGATCAAGGCCCGAAATGTGAGGATTCGAAAATAACGTCTAAAATCCTCTAAGACCTCTAGAAACGCCAGAAAATGCAAAAACAAAAAAATAAATGAAAAAATTTTAAATTGACGAAATCAAGATTATTTTGATGCAGAGTCGATATAAATGAAAATTATTGAATTAAATGGTATTCCGATTCAAAATCGGTTGAGTTTTGACAGAGATAGCTAAGATCAAGGCCCGAAATGTGAGGATTCGAAAATAACGTCTAAAATCCTCTAAGACCTCTAGAAACGCCAGAAAATGCAAAAACAAAAAATAAATGAAAAAATTTTAAATTGACGAAATCAAGATTATTTTGATGCAGAGTCGATATAAATGAAAATTATTGAATTAAATGGTATTCCGATTCAAAATCGGTTGAGTTTTGACAGAGATAGCTAAGATCAAGGCCCGAAATGTGAGGATTCGAAAATAACGTCTAAAATCCTCTAAGACCTCTAGAAACGCCAGAAAATGCAAAAACAAAAAATAAATGAAAAAATTTTAAATTGACGAAATCAAGATTATTTTGATGCAGAGTCGATATAAATGAAAATTATTGAATTAAATGGTATTCCGATTCAAAATCGGTTGAGTTTTGACAGAGATAGCTAAGATCAAGGCCCGAAATGTGAGGATTCGAAAATAACGTCTAAAATCCTCTAAGACCTCTAGAAACGCCAGAAAATGCAAAAACAAAAAATAAATGAAAAAATTTTAAATTGACGAAATCAAGATTATTTTGATGCAGAGTCGATATAAATGAAAATTATTGAATTAAATGGTATTCCGATTCAAAATCGGTTGAGTTTTGACAGAGATAGCTAAGATCAAGGCCCGAAATGTGAGGATTCGAAAATAACGTCTAAAATCCTCTAAGACCTCTAGAAACGCCAGAAAATGCAAAAACAAAAAATAAATGAAAAAATTTTAAATTGACGAAATCAAGATTATTTTGATGCAGAGTCGATATAAATGAAAATTATTGAATTAAATGGTATTCCGATTCAAAATCGGTTGAGTTTTGACAGAGATAGCTAAGATCAAGGCCCGAAATGTGAGGATTCGAAAATAACGTCTAAAATCCTCTAAGACCTCTAGAAACGCCAGAAAATGCAAAAACAAAAAATAAATGAAAAAATTTTAAATTGACGAAATCAAGATTATTTTGATGCAGAGTCGATATAAATGAAAATTATTGAATTAAACGGTATTCCGATTCAAAATCGGTTGAGTTTTGACAGAGATAGCTAAGATCAAGGCCCGAAATGTGAGGATTCGAAAATAACGTCTAAAATCCTCTAAGACCTCTAGAAACGCCAGAAAATGCAAAAACAAAAAATAAATGAAAAAATTTTAAATTGACGAAATCAAGATTATTTTGATGCAGAGTCGATATAAATGAAAATTATTGAATTAAATGGTATTCCGATTCAAAATCGGTTGAGTTTTGACAGAGATAGCTAAGATCAAGGCCCTGAAATGTGAGGATTCGAAAATAACGTCTAAAATCCTCTAAGACCTCTAGAAACGCCAGAAAATGCAAAAACAAAAAATAAATGAAAAAATTTTAAATTGACGAAATCAAGATTATTTTGATGCAGAGTCGATATAAATGAAAATTATTGAATTAAATGGTATTCCGATTCAAAATCGGTTGAGTTTTGACAGAGATAGCTAAGATCAAGGCCCGAAATGTGAGGATTCGAAAATAACGTCTAAAATCGTCTAAGACCTCTAGAAACGCCAGAAAATGCAAAAACAAAAAATAAATGAAAAAAATTTTAAATTGACGAAATCAAGATTATTTTGATGCAGAGTCGATATAAATGAAAATTATTGAATTAAATGGTATTCCGATTCAAAATCGGTTGAGTTTTGACAGAGATAGCTAAGATCAAGGCCCGAAATGTGAGGATTCGAAAATAACGTCTAAAATCCTCTAAGACCTCTAGAAACGCCAGAAAATGCAAAAACAAAAAATAAATGAAAAAATTTTAAATTGACGAAATCAAGATTATTTTGATGCAGAGTCGATATAAATGAAAATTATTGAATTAAATGGTATTCCGATTCAAAATCGGTTGAGTTTTGACAGAGATAGCTAAGATCAAGGCCCGAAATGTGAGGATTCGAAAATAACGTCTAAAATCCTCTAAGACCTCTAGAAACGCCAGAAAATGCAAAAACAAAAAATTAAATGAAAAAAATTTTAAATTGACGAAATCAAGATTATTTTGATGCAGAGTCGATATAAATGAAAATTATTGAATTAAATGGTATTCCGATTCAAAATCGGTTGAGTTTTGACAGAGATAGCTAAGATCAAGGCCCGAAATGTGAGGATTCGAAAATAACGTCTAAAATCCTCTAAGACCTCTAGAAACGCCAGAAAATGCAAAAACAAAAAATAAATGAAAAAATTTTAAATTGACGAAATCAAGATTATTTTGATGCAGAGTCGATATAAATGAAAATTATTGAATTAAATGGTATTCCGATTCAAAATCGGTTGAGTTTTGACAGAGATAGCTAAGATCAAGGCCCGAAATGTGAGGATTCGAAAATAACGTCTAAAATCCTCTAAGACCTCTAGAAACGCCAGAAAATGCAAAAACAAAAAATTAAATGAAAAAAATTTTAAATTGACGAAATCAAGATTATTTTGATGCAGAGTCGATATAAATGAAAATTATTGAATTAAATGGTATTCCGATTCAAAATCGGTTGAGTTTTGACAGAGATAGCTAAGATCAAGGCCCGAAATGTGAGGATTCGAAAATAACGTCTAAAATCCTCTAAGACCTCTAGAAACGCCAGAAAATGCAAAAACAAAAAATAAATGAAAAAATTTTAAATTGACGAAATCAAGATTATTTTGATGCAGAGTCGATATAAATGAAAATTATTGAATTAAATGGTATTCCGATTCAAAATCGGTTGAGTTTTGACAGAGATAGCTAAGATCAAGGCCCGAAATGTGAGGATTCGAAAATAACGTCTAAAATCCTCTAAGACCTCTAGAAACGCCAGAAAATGCAAAAAACAAAAAATAAATGAAAAAAATTTTAAATTGACGAAATCAAGATTATTTTGATGCAGAGTCGATATAAATGAAAATTATTGAATTAAATGGTATTCCGATTCAAAATCGGTTGAGTTTTGACAGAGATAGCTAAGATCAAGGCCCGAAATGTGAGGATTCGAAAATAACGTCTAAAATCCTCTAAGACCTCTAGAAACGCCAGAAAATGCAAAAACAAAAAATAAATGAAAAAATTTTAAATTGACGAAATCAAGATTATTTTGATGCAGAGTCGATATAAATGAAAATTATTGAATTAAATGGTATTCCGATTCAAAATCGGTTGAGTTTTGACAGAGATAGCTAAGATCAAGGCCCGAAATGTGAGGATTCGAAAATAACGTCTAAAATCCTCTAAGACCTCTAGAAACGCCAGAAAATGCAAAAACAAAAAATAAATGAAAAAATTTTAAATTGACGAAATCAAGATTATTTTGATGCAGAGTCGATATAAATGAAAATTATTGAATTAAATGGTATTCCGATTCAAAATCGGTTGAGTTTTGACAGAGATAGCTAAGATCAAGGCCCGAAATGTGAGGATTCGAAAATAACGTCTAAAATCCTCTAAGACCTCTAGAAACGCCAGAAAATGCAAAAACAAAAAATAAATGAAAAAATTTTAAATTGACGAAATCAAGATTATTTTGATGCAGAGTCGATATAAATGAAAATTATTGAATTAAATGGTATTCCGATTCAAAATCGGTTGAGTTTTGACAGAGATAGCTAAGATCAAGGCCCGAAATGTGAGGATTCGAAAATAACGTCTAAAATCCTCTAAGACCTCTAGAAACGCCAGAAAATGCAAAAACAAAAAATAAATGAAAAAATTTTAAATTGACGAAATCAAGATTATTTTGATGCAGAGTCGATATAAATGAAAATTATTGAATTAAATGGTATTCCGATTCAAAATCGGTTGAGTTTTGACAGAGATAGCTAAGATCAAGGCCCGAAATGTGAGGATTCGAAAATAACGTCTAAAATCCTCTAAGACCTCTAGAAACGCCAGAAAATGCAAAAAACAAAAAAATAAATGAAAAAATTTTAAATTGACGAAATCAAGATTATTTTGATGCAGAGTCGATATAAATGAAAATTATTGAATTAAATGGTATTCCGATTCAAAATCGGTTGAGTTTTGACAGAGATAGCTAAGATCAAGGCCCGAAATGTGAGGATTCGAAAATAACGTCTAAAATCCTCTAAGACCTCTAGAAACGCCAGAAAATGCAAAAAACAAAAAAATAAATGAAAAAATTTTAAATTGACGAAATCAAGATTATTTTGATGCAGAGTCGATATAAATGAAAATTATTGAATTAAATGGTATTCCGATTCAAAATCGGTTGAGTTTTGACAGAGATAGCTAAGATCAAGGCCCGAAATGTGAGGATTCGAAAATAACGTCTAAAATCCTCTAAGACCTCTAGAAACGCCAGAAAATGCAAAAACAAAAAAATAAATGAAAAAAATTTTAAATTGACGAAATCAAGATTATTTTGATGCAGAGTCGATATAAATGAAAATTATTGAATTAAATGGTATTCCGATTCAAAATCGGTTGAGTTTTGACAGAGATAGCTAAGATCAAGGCCCGAAATGTGAGGATTCGAAAATAACGTCTAAAATCCTCTAAGACCTCTAGAAACGCCAGAAAATGCAAAAACAAAAAAATAAATGAAAAAATTTTAAATTGACGAAAATCAAGATTATTTTGATGCAGAGTCGATATAAATGAAAATTATTGAATTAAATGGTATTCCGATTCAAAATCGGTTGAGTTTTGACAGAGATAGCTAAAGATCAAGGCCCGAAATGTGAGGATTCGAAAATAACGTCTAAAATCCTCTAAGACCTCTAGAAACGCCAGAAAATGCAAAAACAAAAAATAAATGAAAAAATTTTAAATTGACGAAATCAAGATTATTTTGATGCAGAGTCGATATAAATGAAAATTATTGAATTAAATGGTATTCCGATTCAAAATCGGTTGAGTTTTGACAGAGATAGCTAAGATCAAGGCCCGAAATGTGAGGATTCGAAAATAACGTCTAAAATCCTCTAAGACCTCTAGAAACGCCAGAAAATGCAAAAAACAAAAAAATTAAATGAAAAAATTTTAAATTGACGAAATCAAGATTATTTTGATGCAGAGTCGATATAAATGAAAATTATTGAATTAAATGGTATTCCGATTCAAAATCGGTTGAGTTTTGACAGAGATAGCTAAGATCAAGGCCCGAAATGTGAGGATTCGAAAATAACGTCTAAAATCCTCTAAGACCTCTAGAAACGCCAGAAAATGCAAAAACAAAAAATAAATGAAAAAATTTTAAATTGACGAAATCAAGATTATTTTGATGCAGAGTCGATATAAATGAAAATTATTGAATTAAATGGTATTCCGATTCAAAATCGGTTGAGTTTTGACAGAGATAGCTAAGATCAAGGCCCGAAATGTGAGGATTCGAAAATAACGTCTAAAATCCTCTAAGACCTCTAGAAACGCCAGAAAATGCAAAAACAAAAAATAAATGAAAAAATTTTAAATTGACGAAATCAAGATTATTTTGATGCAGAGTCGATATAAATGAAAATTATTGAATTAAATGGTATTCCGATTCAAAATCGGTTGAGTTTTGACAGAGATAGCTAAGATCAAGGCCCGAAATGTGAGGATTCGAAAATAACGTCTAAAATCCTCTAAGACCTCTAGAAACGCCAGAAAATGCAAAAACAAAAAAATAAATGAAAAAATTTTAAATTGACGAAATCAAGATTATTTTGATGCAGAGTCGATATAAATGAAAATTATTGAATTAAATGGTATTCCGATTCAAAATCGGTTGAGTTTTGACAGAGATAGCTAAGATCAAGGCCCGAAATGTGAGGATTCGAAAATAACGTCTAAAATCCTCTAAGACCTCTAGAAACGCCAGAAAATGCAAAAACAAAAAATAAATGAAAAAATTTTAAATTGACGAAATCAAGATTATTTTGATGCAGAGTCGATATAAATGAAAATTATTGAATTAAATGGTATTCCGATTCAAAATCGGTTGAGTTTTGACAGAGATAGCTAAGATCAAGGCCTGAAATGTGAGGATTCGAAAATAACGTCTAAAATCCTCTAAGACCTCTAGAAACGCCAGAAAATGCAAAAACAAAAAAATAAATGAAAAAATTTTAAATTGACGAAATCAAGATTATTTTGATGCAGAGTCGATATAAATGAAAATTATTGAATTAAATGGTATTCTGATTCAAAATCGGTTGAGTTTTGACAGAGATAGCTAAGATCAAGGCCCGAAATGTGAGGATTCGAAAATAACGTCTAAAATCCTCTAAGACCTCTAGAAACGCCAGAAAATGCAAAAACAAAAAATAAATGAAAAAATTTTAAATTGACGAAATCAAGATTATTTTGATGCAGAGTCGATATAAATGAAAATTATTGAATTAAATGGTATTCCGATTCAAAATCGGTTGAGTTTTGACAGAGATAGCTAAAGATCAAGGCCCGAAATGTGAGGATTCGAAAATAACGTCTAAAATCCTCTAAGACCTCTAGAAACGCCAGAAAATGCAAAAACAAAAAATAAATGAAAAAATTTTAAATTGACGAAATCAAGATTATTTTGATGCAGAGTCGATATAAATGAAAATTATTGAATTAAATGGTATTCCGATTCAAAATCGGTTGAGTTTTGACAGAGATAGCTAAGATCAAGGCCCGAAATGTGAGGATTCGAAAATAACGTCTAAAATCCTCTAAGACCTCTAGAAACGCCAGAAAATGCAAAAACAAAAAATAAATGAAAAAATTTTAAATTGACGAAATCAAGATTATTTTGATGCAGAGTCGATATAAATGAAAATTATTGAATTAAATGGTATTCCGATTCAAAATCGGTTGAGTTTTGACAGAGATAGCTAAGATCAAGGCCCGAAATGTGAGGATTCGAAAATAACGTCTAAAAATCCTCTAAGACCTCTAGAAACGCCAGAAAATGCAAAAACAAAAAAAATAAATGAAAAATTTTAAATTGACGAAATCAAGATTATTTTGATGCAGAGTCGATATAAATGAAAATTATTGAATTAAATGGTATTCCGATTCAAAATCGGTTGAGTTTTGACAGAGATAGCTAAGATCAAGGCCCGAAATGTGAGGATTCGAAAATAACGTCTAAAAATCCTCTAAGACCTCTAGAAACGCCAGAAAATGCAAAAACAAAAAATAAATGAAAAAATTTTAAATTGACGAAATCAAGATTATTTTGATGCAGAGTCGATATAAATGAAAATTATTGAATTAAATGGTATTCCGATTCAAAATCGGTTGAGTTTTGACAGAGATAGCTAAGATCAAGGCCCGAAATGTGAGGATTCGAAAATAACGTCTAAAATCCTCTAAGACCTCTAGAAACGCCAGAAAATGCAAAAAACAAAAAAATAAATGAAAAAATTTTAAATTGACGAAATCAAGATTATTTTGATGCAGAGTCGATATAAATGAAAATTATTGAATTAAATGGTATTCCGATTCAAAATCGGTTGAGTTTTGACAGAGATAGCTAAGATCAAGGCCCGAAATGTGAGGATTCGAAAATAACGTCTAAAATCCTCTAAGACCTCTAGAAACGCCAGAAAATGCAAAAACAAAAAATAAATGAAAAAATTTTAAATTGACGAAATCAAGATTATTTTGATGCAGAGTCGATATAAATGAAAATTATTGAATTAAATGGTATTCCGATTCAAAATCGGTTGAGTTTTGACAGAGATAGCTAAGATCAAGGCCCGAAATGTGAGGATTCGAAAATAACGTCTAAAATCGTCTAAGACCTCTAGAAACGCCAGAAAATGCAAAAAACAAAAAATAAATGAAAAAATTTTAAATTGACGAAATCAAGATTATTTTGATGCAGAGTCGATATAAATGAAAATTATTGAATTAAATGGTATTCCGATTCAAAATCGGTTGAGTTTTGACAGAGATAGCTAAGATCAAGGCCCGAAATGTGAGGATTCGAAAATAACGTCTAAAATCCTCTAAGACCTCTAGAAACGCCAGAAAATGCAAAAAACAAAAAATAAATGAAAAAATTTTAAATTGACGAAATCAAGATTATTTTTGATGCAGAGTCGATATAAATGAAAATTATTGAATTAAATGGTATTCCGATTCAAAATCGGTTGAGTTTTGACAGAGATAGCTAAGATCAAGGCCCGAAATGTGAGGATTCGAAAATAACGTCTAAAATCGTCTAAGACCTCTAGAAACGCCAGAAAATGCAAAAACAAAAAAATAAATGAAAAAATTTTAAATTGACGAAATCAAGATTATTTTGATGCAGAGTCGATATAAATGAAAAATTATTGAATTAAATGGTATTCCGATTCAAAATCGGTTGAGTTTTGACAGAGATAGCTAAGATCAAGGCCCGAAATGTGAGGATTCGAAAATAACGTCTAAAATCCTCTAAGACCTCTAGAAACGCCAGAAAATGCAAAAACAAAAAATAAATGAAAAAATTTTAAATTGACGAAATCAAGATTATTTTGATGCAGAGTCGATATAAATGAAAATTATTGAATTAAATGGTATTCCGATTCAAAATCGGTTGAGTTTTGACAGAGATAGCTAAGATCAAGGCCCGAAATGTGAGGATTCGAAAATAACGTCTAAAATCCTCTAAGACCTCTAGAAACGCCAGAAAATGCAAAAACAAAAAATTAAATGAAAAAATTTTAAATTGACGAAATCAAGATTATTTTGATGCAGAGTCGATATAAATGAAAATTATTGAATTAAATGGTATTCTGATTCAAAATCGGTTGAGTTTTGACAGAGATAGCTAAGATCAAGGCCCGAAATGTGAGGATTCGAAAATAACGTCTAAAATCGTCTAAGACCTCTAGAAACGCCAGAAAATGCAAAAACAAAAAATAAATGAAAAAAATTTTAAATTGACGAAATCAAGATTATTTTGATGCAGAGTCGATATAAATGAAAATTATTGAATTAAATGGTATTCCGATTCAAAATCGGTTGAGTTTTGACAGAGATAGCTAAGATCAAGGCCCGAAATGTGAGGATTCGAAAATAACGTCTAAAATCCTCTAAGACCTCTAGAAACGCCAGAAAATGCAAAAACAAAAATTAAATGAAAAAATTTTAAATTGACGAAATCAAGATTATTTTGATGCAGAGTCGATATAAATGAAAATTATTGAATTAAATGGTATTCCGATTCAAAATCGGTTGAGTTTTGACAGAGATAGCTAAGATCAAGGCCCGAAATGTGAGGATTCGAAAATAACGTCTAAAATCCTCTAAGACCTCTAGAAACGCCAGAAAATGCAAAAAACAAAAAAATAAATGAAAAAAATTTTAAATTGACGAAATCAAGATTATTTTGATGCAGAGTCGATATAAATGAAAATTATTGAATTAAATGGTATTCCGATTCAAAATCGGTTGAGTTTTGACAGAGATAGCTAAGATCAAGGCCCGAAATGTGAGGATTCGAAAATAACGTCTAAAATCCTCTAAGACCTCTAGAAACGCCAGAAAATGCAAAAAACAAAAAATAAATGAAAAAATTTTAAATTGACGAAATCAAGATTATTTTGATGCAGAGTCGATATAAATGAAAATTATTGAATTAAATGGTATTCCGATTCAAAATCGGTTGAGTTTTGACAGAGATAGCTAAGATCAAGGCCCGAAATGTGAGGATTCGAAAATAACGTCTAAAATCCTCTAAGACCTCTAGAAACGCCAGAAAATGCAAAAACAAAAAATAAATGAAAAAATTTTAAATTGACGAAATCAAGATTATTTTGATGCAGAGTCGATATAAATGAAAATTATTGAATTAAATGGTATTCCGATTCAAAATCGGTTGAGTTTTGACAGAGATAGCTAAGATCAAGGCCCGAAATGTGAGGATTCGAAAATAACGTCTAAAATCCTCTAAGACCTCTAGAAACGCCAGAAAATGCAAAAACAAAAAATAAATGAAAAAATTTTAAATTGACGAAATCAAGATTATTTTGATGCAGAGTCGATATAAATGAAAATTATTGAATTAAATGGTATTCCGATTCAAAATCGGTTGAGTTTTGACAGAGATAGCTAAGATCAAGGCCCGAAATGTGAGGATTCGAAAATAACGTCTAAAATCCTCTAAGACCTCTAGAAACGCCAGAAAATGCAAAAACAAAAAATAAATGAAAAAATTTTAAATTGACGAAATCAAGATTATTTTGATGCAGAGTCGATATAAATGAAAATTATTGAATTAAATGGTATTCCGATTCAAAATCGGTTGAGTTTTGACAGAGATAGCTAAGATCAAGGCCCGAAATGTGAGGATTCGAAAATAACGTCTAAAATCCTCTAAGACCTCTAGAAACGCCAGAAAATGCAAAAACAAAAAATAAATGAAAAAATTTTAAATTGACGAAATCAAGATTATTTTGATGCAGAGTCGATATAAATGAAAATTATTGAATTAAATGGTATTCCGATTCAAAATCGGTTGAGTTTTGACAGAGATAGCTAAGATCAAGGCCCGAAATGTGAGGATTCGAAAATAACGTCTAAAATCCTCTAAGACCTCTAGAAACGCCAGAAAATGCAAAAACAAAAAATAAATGAAAAAATTTTAAATTGACGAAATCAAGATTATTTTGATGCAGAGTCGATATAAATGAAAATTATTGAATTAAATGGTATTCCGATTCAAAATCGGTTGAGTTTTGACAGAGATAGCTAAGATCAAGGCCCGAAATGTGAGGATTCGAAAATAACGTCTAAAATCCTCTAAGACCTCTAGAAACGCCAGAAAATGCAAAAACAAAAAATAAATGAAAAAATTTTAAATTGACGAAATCAAGATTATTTTGATGCAGAGTCGATATAAATGAAAATTATTGAATTAAATGGTATTCCGATTCAAAATCGGTTGAGTTTTGACAGAGATAGCTAAGATCAAGGCCCGAAATGTGAGGATTCGAAAATAACGTCTAAAATCCTCTAAGACCTCTAGAAACGCCAGAAAATGCAAAAACAAAAAAATAAATGAAAAAATTTTAAATTGACGAAATCAAGATTATTTTGATGCAGAGTCGATATAAATGAAAATTATTGAATTAAATGGTATTCCGATTCAAAATCGGTTGAGTTTTGACAGAGATAGCTAAGATCAAGGCCCGAAATGTGAGGATTCGAAAATAACGTCTAAAATCCTCTAAGACCTCTAGAAACGCCAGAAAATGCAAAAACAAAAAATAAATGAAAAAATTTTAAATTGACGAAATCAAGATTATTTTGATGCAGAGTCGATATAAATGAAAATTATTGAATTAAATGGTATTCCGATTCAAAATCGGTTGAGTTTTGACAGAGATAGCTAAGATCAAGGCCCGAAATGTGAGGATTCGAAAATAACGTCTAAAATCCTCTAAGACCTCTAGAAACGCCAGAAAATGCAAAAACAAAAAATAAATGAAAAAATTTTAAATTGACGAAATCAAGATTATTTTGATGCAGAGTCGATATAAATGAAAATTATTGAATTAAATGGTATTCCGATTCAAAATCGGTTGAGTTTTGACAGAGATAGCTAAGATCAAGGCCCGAAATGTGAGGATTCGAAAATAACGTCTAAAATCCTCTAAGACCTCTAGAAACGCCAGAAAATGCAAAAACAAAAAATAAATGAAAAAATTTTAAATTGACGAAATCAAGATTATTTTGATGCAGAGTCGATATAAATGAAAATTATTGAATTAAATGGTATTCCGATTCAAAATCGGTTGAGTTTTGACAGAGATAGCTAAGATCAAGGCCCGAAATGTGAGGATTCGAAAATAACGTCTAAAATCCTCTAAGACCTCTAGAAACGCCAGAAAATGCAAAAACAAAAAATAAATGAAAAAATTTTAAATTGACGAAATCAAGATTATTTTGATGCAGAGTCGATATAAATGAAAATTATTGAATTAAATGGTATTCCGATTCAAAATCGGTTGAGTTTTGACAGAGATAGCTAAGATCAAGGCCCGAAATGTGAGGATTCGAAAATAACGTCTAAAATCCTCTAAGACCTCTAGAAACGCCAGAAAATGCAAAAACAAAAAATAAATGAAAAAATTTTAAATTGACGAAATCAAGATTATTTTGATGCAGAGTCGATATAAATGAAAATTATTGAATTAAATGGTATTCCGATTCAAAATCGGTTGAGTTTTGACAGAGATAGCTAAGATCAAGGCCCGAAATGTGAGGATTCGAAAATAACGTCTAAAATCCTCTAAGACCTCTAGAAACGCCAGAAAATGCAAAAACAAAAAATAAATGAAAAAATTTTAAATTGACGAAATCAAGATTATTTTGATGCAGAGTCGATATAAATGAAAATTATTGAATTAAATGGTATTCCGATTCAAAATCGGTTGAGTTTTGACAGAGATAGCTAAGATCAAGGCCCGAAATGTGAGGATTCGAAAATAACGTCTAAAATCCTCTAAGACCTCTAGAAACGCCAGAAAATGCAAAAACAAAAAATAAATGAAAAAATTTTAAATTGACGAAATCAAGATTATTTTGATGCAGAGTCGATATAAATGAAAATTATTGAATTAAATGGTATTCCGATTCAAAATCGGTTGAGTTTTGACAGAGATAGCTAAGATCAAGGCCCGAAATGTGAGGATTCGAAAATAACGTCTAAAATCCTCTAAGACCTCTAGAAACGCCAGAAAATGCAAAAACAAAAAATAAATGAAAAAATTTTAAATTGACGAAATCAAGATTATTTTGATGCAGAGTCGATATAAATGAAAATTATTGAATTAAATGGTATTCCGATTCAAAATCGGTTGAGTTTTGACAGAGATAGCTAAGATCAAGGCCCGAAATGTGAGGATTCGAAAATAACGTCTAAAATCCTCTAAGACCTCTAGAAACGCCAGAAAATGCAAAAACAAAAAATAAATGAAAAAATTTTAAATTGACGAAATCAAGATTATTTTGATGCAGAGTCGATATAAATGAAAATTATTGAATTAAATGGTATTCCGATTCAAAATCGGTTGAGTTTTGACAGAGATAGCTAAGATCAAGGCCCGAAATGTGAGGATTCGAAAATAACGTCTAAAATCCTCTAAGACCTCTAGAAACGCCAGAAAATGCAAAAACAAAAAATAAATGAAAAAATTTTAAATTGACGAAATCAAGATTATTTTGATGCAGAGTCGATATAAATGAAAATTATTGAATTAAATGGTATTCCGATTCAAAATCGGTTGAGTTTTGACAGAGATAGCTAAGATCAAGGCCCGAAATGTGAGGATTCGAAAATAACGTCTAAAATCCTCTAAGACCTCTAGAAACGCCGCAAAAATGCCGATGAGGATTCGAAAATAACGTCTAAAATCTCTAAGCCTCTAGAAACGCCAGAAAATGCAAAAACAAAAAATAAATGAAAAAATTTTAAATTGACGAAATCAAGATTATTTTGATGCAGAGTCGATATAAATGAAAATTATTGAATTAAATGGTATTCCGATTCAAAATCGGTTGAGTTTTGACAGAGATAGCTAAGATCAAGGCCCGAAATGTGAGGATTCGAAAATAACGTCTAAAATCCTCTAAGACCTCTAGAAACGCCAGAAAATGCAAAAACAAAAAATAAATGAAAAAATTTTAAATTGACGAAATCAAGATTATTTTGATGCAGAGTCGATATAAATGAAAATTATTGAATTAAATGGTATTCCGATTCAAAATCGGTTGAGTTTTGACAGAGATAGCTAAGATCAAGGCCCGAAATGTGAGGATTCGAAAATAACGTCTAAAATCCTCTAAGACCTCTAGAAACGCCAGAAAATGCAAAAAAAAAAAATAAATGAAAAAATTTTAAATTGACGAAATCAAGATTATTTTGATGCAGAGTCGATATAAATGAAAATTATTGAATTAAATGGTATTTCGATTCAAAATCGGTTGAGTTTTGACAGAGATAGCTAAGATCAAGGCCCGAAATGTGAGGATTCGAAAATAACGTCTAAAATCCTCTAAGACCTCTAGAAACGCCAGAAAATGCAAAAACAAAAAATAAATGAAAAAATTTTAAATTGACGAAATCAAGATTATTTTGATGCAGAGTCGATATAAATGAAAATTATTGAATTAAATGGTATTCCGATTCAAAATCGGTTGAGTTTTGACAGAGATAGCTAAGATCAAGGCCCGAAATGTGAGGATTCGAAAATAACGTCTAAAATCCTCTAAGACCTCTAGAAACGCCAGAAAATGCAAAAACAAAAAATAAATGAAAAAATTTTAAATTGACGAAATCAAGATTATTTTGATGCAGAGTCGATATAAATGAAAATTATTGAATTAAATGGTATTCCGATTCAAAATCGGTTGAGTTTTGACAGAGATAGCTAAGATCAAGGCCCGAAATGTGAGGATTCGAAAATAACGTCTAAAATCCTCTAAGACCTCTAGAAACGCCAGAAAATGCAAAAACAAAAAATAAATGAAAAAATTTTAAATTGACGAAATCAAGATTATTTTGATGCAGAGTCGATATAAATGAAAATTATTGAATTAAATGGTATTCCGATTCAAAATCGGTTGAGTTTTGACAGAGATAGCTAAGATCAAGGCCCGAAATGTGAGGATTCGGAAAATAACGTCTAAAATCCTCTAAGACCTCTAGAAACGCCAGAAAATGCAAAAACAAAAAATAAATGAAAGAAAATTTTAAATTGACGAAATCAAGATTATTTTGATGCAGAGTCGATATAAATGAAAATTATTGAATTAAATGGTATTCCGATTCAAAATCGGTTGAGTTTTGACAGAGATAGCTAAGATCAAGGCCCGAAATGTGAGGATTCGAAAATAACGTCTAAAATCCTCTAAGACCTCTAGAAACGCCAGAAAATGCAAAAACAAAAAATAAATGAAAAAATTTTAAATTGACGAAATCAAGATTATTTTGATGCAGAGTCGATATAAATGAAAATTATTGAATTAAATGGTATTCCGATTCAAAATCGGTTGAGTTTTGACAGAGATAGCTAAGATCAAGGCCCGAAATGTGAGGATTCGAAAATAACGTCTAAAATCCTCTAAGACCTCTAGAAACGCCAGAAAATGCAAAAACAAAAAAATAAATGAAAAAATTTTAAATTGACGAAATCAAGATTATTTTGATGCAGAGTCGATATAAATGAAAATTATTGAATTAAATGGTATTCCGATTCAAAATCGGTTGAGTTTTGACAGAGATAGCTAAGATCAAGGCCCGAAATGTGAGGATTCGAAAATAACGTCTAAAATCCTCTAAGACCTCTAGAAACGCCAGAAAATGCAAAAACAAAAAATAAATGAAAAAATTTTAAATTGACGAAATCAAGATTATTTTGATGCAGAGTCGATATAAATGAAAATTATTGAATTAAATGGTATTCCGATTCAAAATCGGTTGAGTTTTGACAGAGATAGCTAAGATCAAGGCCCGAAATGTGAGGATTCGAAAATAACGTCTAAAATCCTCTAAGACCTCTAGAAACGCCAGAAAATGCAAAAACAAAAAATAAATGAAAAAATTTTAAATTGACGAAATCAAGATTATTTTGATGCAGAGTCGATATAAATGAAAATTATTGAATTAAATGGTATTCCGATTCAAAATCGGTTGAGTTTTGACAGAGATAGCTAAAAAAAAGGCCCAAAAAGGGAGGAGAAAAAAAAAATAACGTCTAAAATCCTCTAAGACCTCTAGAAACGCCAGAAAATGCAAAAACAAAAAATAAATGAAAAAATTTTAAATTGACGAAATCAAGATTATTTTGATGCAGAGTCGATATAAATGAAAATTATTGAATTAAATGGTATTCCGATTCAAAATCGGTTGAGTTTTGACAGAGATAGCTAAGATCAAGGCCCGAAATGTGAGGATTCGAAAATAACGTCTAAAATCCTCTAAGACCTCTAGAAACGCCAGAAAATGCAAAAACAAAAAATAAATGAAAAAATTTTAAATTGACGAAATCAAGATTATTTTGATGCAGAGTCGATATAAATGAAAATTATTGAATTAAATGGTATTCCGATTCAAAATCGGTTGAGTTTTGACAGAGATAGCTAAGATCAAGGCCCGAAATGTGAGGATTCGAAAATAACGTCTAAAATCCTCTAAGACCTCTAGAAACGCCAGAAAATGCAAAAACAAAAAATAAATGAAAAAATTTTAAATTGACGAAATCAAGATTATTTTGATGCAGAGTCGATATAAATGAAAATTATTGAATTAAATGGTATTCCGATTCAAAATCGGTTGAGTTTTGACAGAGATAGCTAAGATCAAGGCCCGAAATGTGAGGATTCGAAAATAACGTCTAAAATCCTCTAAGACCTCTAGAAACGCCAGAAAATGCAAAAACAAAAAATAAATGAAAAAATTTTAAATTGACGAAATCAAGATTATTTTGATGCAGAGTCGATATAAATGAAAATTATTGAATTAAATGGTATTCCGATTCAAAATCGGTTGAGTTTTGACAGAGATAGCTAAGATCAAGGCCCGAAATGTGAGGATTCGAAAATAACGTCTAAAATCCTCTAAGACCTCTAGAAACGCCAGAAAATGCAAAAACAAAAAATAAATGAAAAAATTTTAAATTGACGAAATCAAGATTATTTTGATGCAGAGTCGATATAAATGAAAATTATTGAATTAAATGGTATTCCGATTCAAAATCGGTTGAGTTTTGACAGAGATAGCTAAGATCAAGGCCCGAAATGTGAGGATTCGAAAATAACGTCTAAAATCCTCTAAGACCTCTAGAAACGCCAGAAAATGCAAAAACAAAAAATAAATGAAAAAATTTTAAATTGACGAAATCAAGATTATTTTGATGCAGAGTCGATATAAATGAAAATTATTGAATTAAATGGTATTCCGATTCAAAATCGGTTGAGTTTTGACAGAGATAGCCAAGATCAAGGCCCGAAATGTGAGGATTCGAAAATAACGTCTAAAATCCTCTAAGACCTCTAGAAACGCCAGAAAATGCAAAAACAAAAAATAAATGAAAAAATTTTAAATTGACGAAATCAAGATTATTTTGATGCAGAGTCGATATAAATGAAAATTATTGAATTAAATGGTATTCCGATTCAAAATCGGTTGAGTTTTGACAGAGATAGCTAAGATCAAGGCCCGAAATGTGAGGATTCGAAAATAACGTCTAAAATCCTCTAAGACCTCTAGAAACGCCAGAAAATGCAAAAACAAAAAATAAATGAAAAAATTTTAAATTGACGAAATCAAGATTATTTTGATGCAGAGTCGATATAAATGAAAATTATTGAATTAAATGGTATTCCGATTCAAAATCGGTTGAATTTTGACAGAGATAGCTAAGATCAAGGCCCGAAATGTGAGGATTCGAAAATAACGTCTAAAATCCTCTAAGACCTCTAGAAACGCCAGAAAATGCAAAAACAAAAAATAAATGAAAAAATTTTAAATTGACGAAATCAAGATTATTTTGATGCAGAGTCGATATAAATGAAAATTATTGAATTAAATGGTATTCTGATTCAAAATCGGTTGAGTTTTGACAAAGATAGCTAAGATCAAGGCCTGAAATGTGAGGATTCGAAAATAACGTCTAAAATCGTCTAAGACCTCTAGAAACGCCAGAAAATGCAAAAACAAAAAATAAATGAAAAAATTTTAAATTGACGAAATCAAGATTATTTTGATGCAGAGTCGATATAAATGAAAATTATTGAATTAAATGGTATTCCGATTCAAAATCGGTTGACTTTTGACAGAGATAGCTAAGATCAAGGCCCGAAATGTGAGGATTCGAAAATAACGTCTAAAATCCTCTAAGACCTCTAGAAACGCCAAAAAATGCAAAAACAAAAAATAAATGAAAAAATTTTAAATTGACGAAATCAAGATTATTTTGATGCAGAGTCGATATAAATGAAAATTATTGAATTAAATGGTATTCCGATTCAAAATCGGTTGAGTTTTGACAGAGATAGCTAAGATCAAGGCCCGAAATGTGAGGATTCGAAAATAACGTCTAAAATCCTCTAAGACCTCTAGAAACGCCAGAAAATGCAAAAACAAAAAATTAAATGAAAAAATTTTAAATTGACGAAATCAAGATTATTTTGATGCAGAGTCGATATAAATGAAAATTATTGAATTAAATGGTATTCTGATTCCAAATCGGTTGAGTTTTGACAGAGATAGCTAAGATCAAGGCCCGAAATGTGAGGATTCGAAAATAACGTCTAAAATCGTCTAAGACCTCTAGAAACGCCAGAAAATGCAAAAACAAAAAATAAATGAAAAAATTTTTAAATTGACGAAATCAAGATTATTTTGATGCAGAGCCGATATAAATGAAAATTATTGAATTAAATGGTATTCCGATTCAAAATCGGTTGAGTTTTGACAGAGATAGCTAAGATCAAGGCCCGAAATGTGAGGATTCGAAAATAACGTCTAAAATCCTCTAAGACCTCTAGAAACGCCAGAAAATGCAAAAACAAAAATTAAATGAAAAAATTTTAAATTGACGAAATCAAGATTATTTTGATGCAGAGTCGATATAAATGAAAATTATTGAATTAAATGGTATTCCGATTCAAAATCGGTTGAGTTTTGACAGAGATAGCTAAAATCAAGGCCCGAAATGTGAGGATTCGAAAATAACGTCTAAAATCCTCTAAGACCTCTAGAAACGCCAGAAAATGCAAAAACAAAAAATAAATGAAAAAATTTTAAATTTACGAAATCAAGATTATTTTGATGCAGAGTCGATATAAATGAAAATTATTGAATTAAATGGTATTCCGATTCAAAATCGGTTGAGTTTTGACAGAGATAGCTAAGATCAAGGCCCGAAATGTGAGGATTCGAAAATAAGGTCTAAAATCCTCTAAGACCTCTAGAAACGCCAGAAAATGCAAAAACAAAAAATAAATGAAAAAAATTTTAAATTGACGCAATCAAGATTATTTTGATGCAGAGTCGATATAAATGAAAATTATTGAATTAAACGGTATTCTGATTCAAAATCGGTTGAGTTTTGACAGAGATAGCTAAGATCAAGGCCTGAAATGTGAGGATTCGAAAATAACGTCTAAAATCGTCTAAGACCTCTAGAAACGCCAGAAAATGCAAAAGCAAAAAATAAATGAAAAAATTTTAAATTGACGAAATCAAGATTATTTTGATGCAGAGTCGATATAAATGAAAATTATTGAATTAAATGGTATTCCGATTCAAAATCGGTTGAGTTTTGACAGAGATAGCTAAGATCAAGGCCTGAAATGTGAGGATTCGAAAATAACGTCTAAAATCGTCTAAGACCTCTAGAAACGCCAGAAAATGCAAAAACAAAAAATAAATGAAAAAATTTTAAATTGACAAAATCAAGATTATTTTGATGCAGAGTCGATATTAATGAAAATTATTGAATTAAATGGTATTCCGATTCAAAATCGGTTGAGTTTTGACAGAGATAGCTAAGATCAAGGCCCGAAATGTGAGGATTCGAAAATAACGTCTAAAATCCTCTAAGACCTCTAGAAACGCCAGAAAATGCAAAAACAAAAAATAAATGAAAAAATTTTAAATTGACGAAATCAAGATTATTTTGATGCAGAGTCGATATAAATGAAAATTATTGAATTAAATGGTATTCCGATTCAAAATCGGTTGAGTTTTGACAGAGATAGCTAAGATCAAGGCCCGAAATGTGAGGATTCGAAAATAACGTCTAAAATCCTCTAAGACCTCTAGAAACGCCAGAAAATGCAAAAACAAAAAATTAAATGAAAAAATTTTAAATTGACGAAATCAAGATTATTTTGATGCAGAGTCGATATAAATGAAAATTATTGAATTAAATGGTATTCCGATTCAAAATCGGTTGAGTTTTGACAGAGATAGCTAAGATCAAGGCCCGAAATGTGAGGATTCGAAAATAACGTCTAAAATCCTCTAAGACCTCTAGAAACGCCAGAAAATGCAAAAACACAAAATAAATGAAAAAATTTTAAATTGACGAAATCAAGATTATTTTGATGCAGAGTCGATATAAATGAAAATTATTGAATTAAATGGTATTCCGATTCAAAATCGGTTGAGTTTTGACAGAGATAGCTAAGATCAAGGCCCGAAATGTGAGGATTCGAAAATAACGTCTAAAATCCTCTAAGACCTCTAGAAACGCCAGAAAATGCAAAAACAAAAAATAAATGAAAAAATTTTAAATTGACGAAATCAAGATTATTTTGATGCAGAGTCGATATAAATGAAAATTATTGAATTAAATGGTATTCCGATTCAAAATCGGTTGAGTTTTGACAGAGATAGCTAAGATCAAGGCCCGAAATGTGAGGATTCGAAAATAACGTCTAAAATCCTCTAAGACCTCTAGAAACGCCAGAAAATGCAAAAACAAAAAATAAATGAAAAAATTTTAAATTGACGAAATCAAGATTATTTTGATGCAGAGTCGATATAAATGAAAATTATTGAATTAAATGGTATTCCGATTCAAAATCGGTTGAGTTTTGACAGAGATAGCTAAGATCAAGGCCCGAAATGTGAGGATTCGAAAATAACGTCTAAAATCCTCTAAGACCTCTAGAAACGCCAGAAAATGCAAAAACAAAAAATAAATGAAAAAATTTTAAATTGACGAAATCAAGATTATTTTGATGCAGAGTCGATATAAATGAAAATTATTGAATTAAATGGTATTCCGATTCAAAATCGGTTGAGTTTTGACAGAGATAGCTAAGATCAAGGCCTGAAATGTGAGGATTCGAAAATAACGTCTAAAATCCTCTAAGACCTCTAGAAACGCCAGAAAATGCAAAAACAAAAAATAAATGAAAAAATTTTAAATTGACGAAATCAAGATTATTTTGATGCAGAGTCGATATAAATGAAAATTATTGAATTAAATGGTATTCCGATTCAAAATCGGTTGAGTTTTGACAGAGATAGCTAAGATCAAGGCCCGAAATGTGAGGATTCGAAAATAACGTCTAAAATCCTCTAAGACCTCTAGAAACGCCAGAAAATGCAAAAACAAAAAATAAATGAAAAAATTTTAAATTGACGAAATCAAGATTATTTTGATGCAGAGTCGATATAAATGAAAATTATTGAATTAAATGGTATTCCGATTCAAAATCGGTTGAGTTTTGACAGAGATAGCTAAGATCAAGGCCCGAAATGTGAGGATTCGAAAATAACGTCTAAAATCCTCTAAGACCTCTAGAAACGCCAGAAAATGCAAAAACAAAAAATAAATGAAAAAATTTTAAATTGACGAAATCAAGATTATTTTGATGCAGAGTCGATATAAATGAAAATTATTGAATTAAATGGTATTCTGATTCAAAATCGGTTGAGTTTTGACAGAGATAGCTAAGATCAAGGCCCGAAATGTGAGGATTCGAAAATAACGTCTAAAATCCTCTAAGACCTCTAGAAACGCCAGAAAATGCAAAAACAAAAAATAAATGAAAAAATTTTAAATTGACGAAATCAAGATTATTTTGATGCAGAGTCGATATAAATGAAAATTATTGAATTAAATGGTATTCCGATTCAAAATCGGTTGAGTTTTGACAGAGATAGCTAAGATCAAGGCCCGAAATGTGAGGATTCGAAAATAACGTCTAAAATCCTCTAAGACCTCTAGAAACGCCAGAAAATGCAAAAACAAAAAATAAATGAAAAAATTTTAAATTGACGAAATCAAGATTATTTTGATGCAGAGTCGATATAAATGAAAATTATTGAATTAAATGGTATTCCGATTCAAAATCGGTTGAGTTTTGACAGAGATAGCTAAGATCAAGGCCCGAAATGTGAGGATTCGAAAATAACGTCTAAAATCCTCTAAGACCTCTAGAAACGCCAGAAAATGCAAAAACAAAAAATAAATGAAAAAATTTTAAATTGACGAAATCAAGATTATTTTGATGCAGAGTCGATATAAATGAAAATTATTGAATTAAATGGTATTCCGATTCAAAATCGGTTGAGTTTTGACAGAGATAGCTAAGATCAAGGCCCGAAATGTGAGGATTCGAAAATAACGTCTAAAATCCTCTAAGACCTCTAGAAACGCCAGAAAATGCAAAAACAAAAAATAAATGAAAAAATTTTTAAATTGACGAAATCAAGATTATTTTGATGCAGAGTCGATATAAATGAAAATTATTGAATTAAATGGTATTCCGATTCAAAATCGGTTGAGTTTTGACAGAGATAGCTAAGATCAAGGCCCGAAATGTGAGGATTCGAAAATAACGTCTAAAATCCTCTAAGACCTCTAGAAACGCCAGAAAATGCAAAAACAAAAAATAAATGAAAAAATTTTAAATTGACGAAATCAAGATTATTTTGATGCAGAGTCGATATAAATGAAAATTATTGAATTAAATGGTATTCCGATTCAAAATCGGTTGAGTTTTGACAGAGATAGCTAAGATCAAGGCCCGAAATGTGAGGATTCGAAAATAACGTCTAAAATCCTCTAAGACCTCTAGAAACGCCAGAAAATGCAAAAACAAAAAATAAATGAAAAAATTTTAAATTGACGAAATCAAGATTATTTTGATGCAGAGTCGATATAAATGAAAATTATTGAATTAAATGGTATTCCGATTCAAAATCGGTTGAGTTTTGACAGAGATAGCTAAGATCAAGGCCCGAAATGTGAGGATTCGAAAATAACGTCTAAAATCCTCTAAGACCTCTAGAAACGCCAGAAAATGCAAAAACAAAAAATAAATGAAAAAATTTTAAATTGACGAAATCAAGATTATTTTGATGCAGAGTCGATATAAATGAAAATTATTGAATTAAATGGTATTCCGATTCAAAATCGGTTGAGTTTTGACAGAGATAGCTAAGATCAAGGCCCGAAATGTGAGGATTCGAAAATAACGTCTAAAATCCTCTAAGACCTCTAGAAACGCCAGAAAATGCAAAAACAAAAAATAAATGAAAAAATTTTAAATTGACGAAATCAAGATTTTTTGATGCAGAGTCGATATAAATGAAAATTATTGAATTAAATGGTATTCCGATTCAAAATCGGTTGAGTTTTGACAGAGATAGCTAAGATCAAGGCCCGAAATGTGAGGATTCGAAAATAACGTCTAAAATCCTCTAAGACCTCTAGAAACGCCAGAAAATGCAAAAACAAAAAATAAATGAAAAAATTTTAAATTGACGAAATCAAGATTATTTTGATGCAGAGTCGATATAAATGAAAATTATTGAATTAAATGGTATTCCGATTCAAAATCGGTTGAGTTTTGACAGAGATAGCTAAGATCAAGGCCCGAAATGTGAGGATTCGAAAATAACGTCTAAAATCCTCTAAGACCTCTAGAAACGCCAGAAAATGCAAAAACAAAAAATAAATGAAAAAATTTTAAATTGACGAAATCAAGATTATTTTGATGCAGAGTCGATATAAATGAAAATTATTGAATTAAATGGTATTCCGATTCAAAATCGGTTGAGTTTTGACAGAGATAGCTAAGATCAAGGCCCGAAATGTGAGGATTCGAAAATAACGTCTAAAATCCTCTAAGACCTCTAGAAACGCCAGAAAATGCAAAAACAAAAAATAAATGAAAAAATTTTAAATTGACGAAATCAAGATTATTTTGATGCAGAGTCGATATAAATGAAAATTATTGAATTAAATGGTATTCCGATTCAAAATCGGTTGAGTTTTGACAGAGATAGCTAAGATCAAGGCCCGAAATGTGAGGATTCGAAAATAACGTCTAAAATCCTCTAAGACCTCTAGAAACGCCAGAAAATGCAAAAACAAAAAATAAATGAAAAAATTTTAAATTGACGAAATCAAGATTATTTTGATGCAGAGTCGATATAAATGAAAATTATTGAATTAAATGGTATTCCGATTCAAAATCGGTTGAGTTTCGACAGAGATAGCTAAGATCAAGGCCCGAAATGTGAGGATTCGAAAATAACGTCTAAAATCCTCTAAGACCTCTAGAAACGCCAGAAAATGCAAAAACAAAAAATAAATGAAAAAATTTTAAATTGACGAAATCAAGATTATTTTGATGCAGAGTCGATATAAATGAAAATTATTGAATTAAATGGTATTCCGATTCAAAATCGGTTGAGTTTTGACAGAGATAGCTAAGATCAAGGCCCGAAATGTGAGGATTCGAAAATAACGTCTAAAATCCTCTAAGACCTCTAGAAACGCCAGAAAATGCAAAAACAAAAAATAAATGAAAAAATTTTAAATTGACGAAATCAAGATTTTTTTGATGCAGAGTCGATATAAATGAAAATTATTGAATTAAATGGTATTCCGATTCAAAATCGGTTGAGTTTCGACAGAGATAGCTAAGATCAAGGCCCGAAATGTGAGGATTCGAAAATAACGTCTAAAATCCTCTAAGACCTCTAGAAACGCCAGAAAATGCAAAAACAAAAAATAAATGAAAAAATTTTAAATTGACGAAATCAAGATTATTTTGATGCAGAGTCGATATAAATGAAAATTATTGAATTAAATGGTATTCCGATTCAAAATCGGTTGAGTTTTGACAGAGATAGCTAAGATCAAGGCCCGAAATGTGAGGATTCGAAAATAACGTCTAAAATCCTCTAAGACCTCTAGAAACGCCAGAAAATGCAAAAACAAAAAATAAATGAAAAAATTTTAAATTGACGAAATCAAGATTATTTTGATGCAGAGTCGATATAAATGAAAATTATTGAATTAAACGGTATTCCGATTCAAAATCGGTTGAGTTTTGACAGAGATAGCTAAGATCAAGGCCCGAAATGTGAGGATTCGAAAATAACGTCTAAAATCCTCTAAGACCTCTAGAAACGCCAGAAAATGCAAAAACAAAAAATAAATGAAAAAATTTTAAATTGACGAAATCAAGATTATTTTGATGCAGAGTCGATATAAATGAAAATTATTGAATTAAATGGTATTCCGATTCAAAATCGGTTGAGTTTTGACAGAGATAGCTAAGATCAAGGCCCGAAATGTGAGGATTCGAAAATAACGTCTAAAATTCTCTAAGACCTCTAGAAACGCCAGAAAATGCAAAAACAAAAAATAAATGAAAAAATTTTAAATTGACGAAATCAAGATTATTTTGATGCAGAGTCGATATAAATGAAAATTATTGAATTAAATGGTATTCCGATTCAAAATCGGTTGAGTTTCGACAGAGATAGCTAAGATCAAGGCCCGAAATGTGAGGATTCGAAAATAACGTCTAAAATCCTCTAAGACCTCTAGAAACGCCAGAAAATGCAAAAACAAAAAATAAATGAAAAAATTTTAAATTGACGAAATCAAGATTATTTTGATGCAGAGTCGATATAAATGAAAATTATTGAATTAAACGGTATTCCGATTCAAAATCGGTTGAGTTTTGACAGAGATAGCTAAGATCAAGGCCCGAAATGTGAGGATTCGAAAATAACGTCTAAAATCCTCTAAGACCTCTAGAAACGCCAGAAAATGCAAAAACAAAAAATAAATGAAAAAATTTTAAATTGACGAAATCAAGATTATTTTGATGCAGAGTCGATATAAATGAAAATTATTGAATTAAATGGTATTCCGATTCAAAATCGGTTGAGTTTTGACAGAGATAGCTAAGATCAAGGCCCGAAATGTGAGGATTCGAAAATAACGTCTAAAATTCTCTAAGACCTCTAGAAACGCCAGAAAATGCAAAAACAAAAAATAAATGAAAAAATTTTAAATTGACGAAATCAAGATTATTTTGATGCAGAGTCGATATAAATGAAAATTATTGAATTAAATGGTATTCCGATTCAAAATCGGTTGAGTTTTGACAGAGATAGCTAAGATCAAGGCCCGAAATGTGAGGATTCGAAAATAACGTCTAAAATCCTCTAAGACCTCTAGAAACGCCAGAAAATGCAAAAACAAAAAATAAATGAAAAAATTTTAAATTGACGAAATCAAGATTATTTTGATGCAGAGTCGATATAAATGAAAATTATTGAATTAAATGGTATTCCGATTCAAAATCGGTTGAGTTTCGACAGAGATAGCTAAGATCAAGGCCCGAAATGTGAGGATTCGAAAATAACGTCTAAAATCCTCTAAGACCTCTAGAAACGCCAGAAAATGCAAAAACAAAAAATAAATGAAAAAATTTTAAATTGACGAAATCAAGATTATTTTGATGCAGAGTCGATATAAATGAAAATTATTGAATTAAATGGTATTCCGATTCAAAATCGGTTGAGTTTTGAGAGAGATAGCTAAGATCAAGGCCCGAAATGTGAGGATTCGAAAATAACGTCTAAAATCCTCTAAGACCTCTAGAAACGCCAGAAAATGCAAAAACAAAAAATAAATGAAAAAATTTTAAATTGACAAAATCAAGATTATTTTGATGCAAAGTCGATATAAATGAAAATTATTGAATTAAACGGTATTCCGATTCAAAATCGGTTGAGTTTTGACAGAGATAGCTAAGAACAAGGCCCGAAATGTGAGGATTCGAAAAAAACGTCTAAAATGCTCTAAGACCTCTAGAAACGCCAGAAAATGCAAAAACAAAAAATAAATGAACAAATTTTAAATTGACGAAATCAAGATTATTTTGATGCAGAGTCGATATAAATGAAAATTATTGAATTAAATGGTATTCGATATAAATGAAAATTATTGAATTAAATGGTATTCCGATTCAAAATCGGTTGAGTTTCGACAGAGATAGCTAAGATCAAGGCCCGAAATGTGAGGATTCGAAAATAACGTCTAAAATCCTCTAAGACCTCTAGAAACGCCAGAAAATGCAAAAACAAAAAATTAATGAAAAAACTTTAAATTGACGAAATCAAGATTATTTTGATGCAGAGTCGATATAAATAAAAATTATTGAATTAAACGGTATTCTGATTCAAAATCGGTTGAGTTTTGACAGAGATAGCTAAGATCAAGGCCCGAAATGTGAGGATTCGAAAATAACGTCTAAAATCGTCTAAGACCTCTAGAAACGCCAGAAAATGCAAAAACAAAAAATAAATGAAAAAATTTTAAATTGACGAAATCAAGATTATTTTGATGCAGAGTCGATATAAATGAAAATTATTGAATTAAATGGTATTCTGATTCAAAATCGGTTGAGTTTTGACAGAGATAGCTAAGATCAAGGCCCGAAATGTGAGGATTCGAAAATAACGTCTAAAATCGTCTAAGACCTCTAGAAACGCCAGAAAATGCAAAAACAAAAAATAAATGAAAAAATTTTAAATTGACGAAATCAAGATTATTTTGATGCAGAGTCGATATAAATGAAAATTATTGAATTAAATGGTATTCCGATTCAAAATCGGTTGAGTTTTGACAGAGATAGCTAAGATCAAGGCCCGAAATGTGAGGATTCGAAAATAACGTCTAAAATCCTCTAAGACCTCTAGAAACGCCAGAAAATGCAAAAACAAAAAATAAATGAAAAAATTTTAAATTGACGAAATCAAGATTATTTTGATGCAGAGTCGATATAAATGAAAATTATTGAATTAAATGGTATTCCGATTCAAAACCGGTTGAGTTTCGACAGAGATAGCTAAGATCAAGGCCCGAAATGTGAGGATTCGAAAATAACGTCTAAAATCCTCTAAGACCTCTAGAAACGCCAGAAAATGCAAAAACAAAAAATAAATGAAAAAAATTTTAAATTGACGAAATCAAGATTATTTTGATGCAGAGTCGATATAAATGAAAATTACTGAATTAAATGGTATTCCGATTCAAAATCGGTTGAGTTTTGACAGAGATAGCTAAGATCAAGGCCCGAAATGTGAGGATTCGAAAATAACGTCTAAAATCCTCTAAGACCTCTAGAAACGCCAGAAAATGCAAAAACAAAAAATAAATGAAAAAATTTTAAATTGACGAAATCAAGATTATTTTGATGCAGAGTCGATATAAATGAAAATTATTGAATTAAATGGTATTCCGCTTCAAAATCGGTTGAGTTTTGACAGAGATAGCTAAGATCAAGGCCTGAAATGTGAGGATTCGAAAATAACGTCTAAAATCCTCTAAGACCTCTAGAAACGCCAGAAAATGCGAAAACAAAAACTAAATGAAAAAATTTTAAATTGACGAAATCAAGATTATTTTGATGCAGAGTCGATATAAATGAAAATTATTGAATTAAATGGTATTCCGATTCAAAATCGGTTGAGTTTTGACAGAGATAGCCAAGATCAAGGCCCAAAATGTGAGGATTCGAAAATAACGTCTAAAATCCTCTAAGACCTCTAGAAACGCCAGAAAATGCAAAAACAAAAAATAAATGAAAAAATTTTAAATTGACGAAATCAAGATTACTTTGATGCAGAGTCGATATAAATGAAAATTATTGAATTAAATGGTATTCCGATTCAAAATCGGTTGAGTTTCGACAGAGATAGCTAAGATCAAGGCCCGAAATGTGAGGATTCGAAAATAACGTCTAAAATCCTCTAAGACCTCTAGAAACGCCAGAAAATGCAAAAACAAAAAATAAATGAAAAAATTTTAAATTGACGAAATCAAGATTATTTTGATGCAGAGTCGATATAAATGAAAATTATTGAATTAAATGGTATTCCGATTCAAAATCGGTTGAGTTTCGACAGAGATAGCTAAGATCAAGGCCCGAAATGTGAGGATTCGAAAATAACGTCTAAAATCCTCTAAGACCTCTAGAAACGCCAGAAAATGCAAAAACAAAAAATAAATGAAAAAATTTTAAATTGACGAAATCAAGATTACTTTGATGCAGAGTCGATATAAATGAAAATTATTGAATTAAATGGTATTCCGATTCAAAATCGGTTGAGTTTTAACAGAGATAGCTAAGATCAAGGCCCGAAATGTGAGGATTCGAAAATAACGTCTAAAATCCTCTAAGACCTCTAGAAACGCCAGAAAATGCAAAAACAAAAAATAAATGAAAAAATTTTAAATTGACGAAATCAAGATTATTTTGATGCAGAGTCGATATAAATGAAAATTATTGAATTAAATGGTATTCCGATTCAAAATCGGTTGAGTTTTGACAGAGATAGCTAAGATCAAGGCCCGAAATGTGAGGATTCGAAAATAACGTCTAAAATCCTCTAAGACCTCTAGAAACGCCAGAAAATGCAAAAACAAAAAATAAATGAAAAAATTTTAAATTGACGAAATCAAGATTATTTTGATGCAGAGTCGATATAAATGAAAATTATTGAATTAAATGGTATTCCGATTCAAAATCGGTTGAGTTTTGACAGAGATAGCTAAGATCAAGGCCCGAAATGTGAGGATTCGAAAATAACGTCTAAAATCCTCTAAGACCTCTAGAAACGCCAGAAAATGCAAAAACAAAAAATAAATGAAAAAATTTTAAATTGACGAAATCAAGATTATTTTGATGCAGAGTCGATATAAATGAAAATTATTGAATTAAACGGTATTCCGATTCAAAATCGGTTGAGTTTTGACAGAGATAGCTAAGATCAAGGCCCGAAATGTGAGGATTCGAAAATAACGTCTAAAATCCTCTAAGACCTCTAGAAACGCCAGAAAATGCAAAAACAAAAAATAAATGAAAAAATTTTAAATTGACGAAATCAAGATTATTTTGATGCAGAGTCGATATAAATGAAAATTATTGAATTAAATGGTATTCCGATTCAAAATCGGTTGAGTTTCGACAGAGATAGCTAAGATCAAGGCCCGAAATGTGAGGATTCGAAAATAACGTCTAAAATTCTCTAAGACCTCTAGAAACGCCAGAAAATGCAAAAACAAAAAATAAATGAAAAAATTTTAAATTGACGAAATCAAGATTATTTTGATGCAGAGTCGATATAAATGAAAATTATTGAATTAAATGGTATTCCGATTCAAAATCGGTTGAGTTTCGACAGAGATAGCTAAGATCAAGGCCCGAAATGTGAGGATTCGAAAATAACGTCTAAAACCCTCTAAGACCTCTAGAAACGCCAGAAAATGCAAAAACAAAAAATAAATGAAAAAATTTTAAATTGACGAAATCAAGATTATTTTGATGCAGAGTCGATATAAATGAAAATTATTGAATTAAATGGTATTCCGATTCAAAATCGGTTGAGTTTCGACAGAGATAGCTAAGATCAAGGCCTGAAATGTGAGGATTCGAAAATAACGTCTAAAATCCTCTAAGACCTCTAGAAACGCCAGAAAATGTAAAAACAAAAACTAAATGAAAAAATTTTAAATTGACGAAATCAAGATTATTTTGATGCAGAGTCGATATAAATGAAAATTATTGAATTAAATGGTATTCCGATTCAAAATCGGTTGAGTTTTGACAGAGATAGCCAAGATCAAGGCCCGAAATGTGAGGATTCGAAAATAACGTCTAAAATCCTCTAAGACCTCTAGAAACGCCAGAAAATGCAAAAACAAAAAATAAATGAAAAAATTTTAAATTGACGAAATCAAGATTATTTTGATGCAGAGTCGATATAAATGAAAATTATTGAATTAAATGGTATTCCGATTCAAAATCGGTTGAGTTTCGACAGAGATAGCTAAGATCAAGGCCCGAAATGTGAGGATTCGAAAATAACGTCTAAAATCCTCTAAGACCTCTAGAAACGCCAGAAAATGCAAAAACAAAAAATAAATGAAAAAATTTTAAATTGACGAAATCAAGATTATTTTGATGCAGAGTCGATATAAATAAAAATTATTGAATTAAATGGTATTCCGATTCAAAATCGGTTGAGTTTCGACAGAGATAGCTAAGATCAAGGCCCGAAATGTGAGGATTCGAAAATAACGTCTAAAATCCTCTAAGACCTCTAGAAACGCCAGAAAATGCAAAAACAAAAAATAAATGAAAAAATTTTAAATTGACGAAATCACGATTATTTTGATGCAGAGTCGATATAAATGAAAATTATTGAATTAAATGGTATTCCGATTCAAAATCGGTTGAGTTTCGACAGAGATAGCTAAGATCAAGGCCTGAAATGTGAGGATTCGAAAATAACGTCTAAAATCCTCTAAGACCTCTAGAAACGCCAGAAAATGCAAAAACAAAAAATAAATGAAAAAATTTTAAATTGACGAAATCAAGATTATTTTGATGCAGAGTCGATATAAATGAAAATTATTGAATTAAATGGTATTCCGATTCAAAATCGGTTGAGTTTTGACAGAGATAGCTAAGATCAAGGCCCGAAATGTGAGGATTCGAAAATAACGTCTAAAATCCTCTAAGACCTCTAGAAACGCCAGAAAATGCAAAAACAAAAAATAAATGAAAAAATTTTAAATTTACGAAATCAAGATTATTTTGATGCAGAGTCGATATAAATGAAAATTATTGAATTAAATGGTATTCCGATTCAAAATCGGTTGAGTTTTGACAGAGATAGCTAAGATCAAGGCCCGAAATGTGAGGATTCGAAAATAACGTCTAAAATCCCCTAAGACCTCTAGAAACGCCAGAAAATGCAAAAACAAAAAATAAATGAAAAAATTTTAAATTGACGAAATCAAGATTATTTTGATGCAGAGTCGATATAAATGAAAATTATTGAATTAAATGGTATTCCGATTCAAAATCGGTTGAGTTTTGACAGAGATAGCTAAGATCAAGGCCCGAAATGTGAGGATTCGAAAATAACGTCTAAAATCCTCTAAGACCTCTAGAAACGCCAGAAAATGCAAAAACAAAAAATAAATGAAAAAATTTTAAATTGACGAAATCAAGATTATTTTGATGCAGAGTCGATATTAATGAAAATTATTGAATTAAATGGTATTCCGATTCAAAATCGGTTGAGTTTTGACAGAGATAGCTAAGATCAAGGCCCGAAATGTGAGGATTCGAAAATAAGGTCTAAAATCCTCTAAGACCTCTAGAAACGCCAGAAAATGCAAAAACAAAAAATAAATGAAAAAATTTTAAATTGACGAAATCAAGATTATTTTGATGCAGAGTCGATATAAATGAAAATTATTGAATTAAATGGTATTCCGATTCAAAATCGGTTGAGTTTCGACAGAGATAGCTAAGATCAAGGCCCGAAATGTGAGGATTCGAAAATAACGTCTAAAATTCTCTAAGACCTCTAGAAACGCCAGAAAATGCAAAAACAAAAAATAAATGAAAAAATTTTAAATTGACGAAATCAAGATTATTTTGATGCAGAGTCGATATAAATGAAAATTATTGAATTAAATGGTATTCCGATTCAAAATCGGTTGAGTTTCGACAGAGATAGCTAAGATCAAGGCCCGAAATGTGAGGATTCGAAAATAACGTCTAAAATCCTCTAAGATCTCTAGAAACGCCAGAAAATGCAAAAACAAAAAATAAATGAAAAAATTTTAAATTGACGAAATCAAGATTATTTTGATGCAGAGTCGATATAAATGAAAATTATTGAATTAAATGGTATTCCGATTCAAAATCGGTTGAGTTTCGACAGAGATAGCTAAGATCAAGGCCTGAAATGTGAGGATTCGAAAATAACGTCTAAAATCCTCTAAGACCTCTAGAAACGCCAGAAAATGCAAAAACAAAAAATAAATGAAAAAATTTTAAATTGACGAAATCAAGATTATTTTGATGCAGAGTCGATATAAATGAAAATTTTTTAATTAAATGGTATTCCGATTCAAAATCGGTTGAGTTTTGACAGAGATAGCTAAGATCAAGGCCCGAAATGTGAGGATTCGAAAATAACGTCTAAAATCCTCTAAGACCTCTAGAAACGCCAGAAAATGCAAAAACAAAAAATAAATGAAAAAATTTTAAATTGACGAAATCAAGATTATTTTGATGCAGAGTCGATATAAATGAAAATTATTGAATTAAATGGTATTCCGATTCAAAATCGGTTGAGTTTCGACAGAGATAGCTAAGATCAAGGCCTGAAATGTGAGGATTCGAAAATAACGTCAAAAATCCTCTAAGACCTCTAGAAACGCCAGAAAATGCAAAAACAAAAAATAAATGAAAAAATTTTAAATTGACGAAATCAAGATTATTTTGATGCAGAGTCGATATAAATGAAAATTATTGAATTAAATGGTATTCCGATTCAAAATCGGTTGAGTTTCGACAAAGATAGCTAAGATCAAGGCCCGAAATGTGAGGATTCGAAAATAACGTCTAAAATCCTCTAAGACCTCTAGAAACGCCAGAAAATGCAAAAACAAAAAATAAATGAAAAAATTTTAAATTGACGAAATCAAGATTATTTTGATGCAGAGTCGATATAAATGAAAATTATTGAATTAAATGGTATTCGATATAAATGAAAATTATTGAATTTTATTTTATTTATTTTTATTTTTATTTAGACGTTGATGTACTAACGAGACAGTACATTCAAGTGGTCCAACAACACCAAGCAACGTGCTTGTTAACGCGCGGAACCCTGCAAATAATGCAACCACCTCCCGCCCAACCGACCGAGGGGCACACCGCATAACGTACGGCTAACGAAAAACGCGAAACGGATTTATTAGTAAAAAACGATTACAATATAATAAAAATACATTACAATATGACAAAATATTACAATACGACAAAATATTTAATAATTTATTATGTAAACTATATTAATTAAGATCTAGACAGGTGAAAAAGAATAGAATCTCTAATGAAAGGGATAGAAGTAGAACTACCTACAACTCGAGAAAGTTTGTTGTAGTTACTACACAAGATTCGGAGAGGGTTATGGACGGCAAAGTTAGTAGTACAGGGTTGAAGAGAAAGGGGAAGAAAGTTTCTAGTGGGTCTGATCGGCACAGCGAAATTAATCTGGCTAATTAATTCAGTGGAATCAATTTCGCCGTTGATTAGTTTGTGTAAGAAAATTACACCGAGCACTGTCCTACGATCAGACAAAGAAGGAAGATTTAATAGCAGAAGTCTACTACGATAAGATGGCAAGCGTATGTTAGTATTCCAGTTAAGGGCCCTTAGGGCAAAAAGAAGGAATTGTTTTTGTACTGATTCTATTCTGTCTTGATGAATCCTGTATTGGGGAGACCAAATACAAGATCCATATTCAAGAATAGGACGTACCAGGGTGGTGAACAGTGTTTTTGTTAAATAGGGATCGTTAAATTCTTTCGACCAGCGCTTTATGAATTCTATAATGAAATTAGTAGTAGTTAATTCTATAAATGAAATTATAGAATTAAATGGTATTCCGATTCAAAATCGGTTGAGTTTCGACAGAGATAGCTAAGATCAATGCCCGAAATGTGAGGATTCGAAAATAACGTCTAAAATCCTCTAAGACCTCTAGAAACTCCAGAAAATGCAAAAACAAAAAATAAATGAAAAAATTTTAAATTGACGAAATCAAGATTATTTTGATGCAGAGTCGATATAAATGAAAATTATTGAATTAAATGGTATTCCGATTCAAAATCGGTAGAGTTTTGACAGAGATAGCTAAGATCAAGGCCTGAAATGTGAGGATTCGAAAATAACGTCAAAAATCCTCTAAGACCTCTAGAAACGCCAGAAAATGCAAAAACAAAAAATAAATGAAAAAATTTTAAATTGACGAAATCAAGATTATTTTGATGCAGAGTCGATATAAATGAAAATTATTGAATTAAATGGTATTCCGATTCAAAATCGGTTGAGTTTTGACAGAGATAGCTAAGATCAAGGCCCGAAATGTGAGGATTCGAAAATAAGGTCTAAAATTCTCTAAGACCTCTAGAAACGCCAGAAAATGCAAAAACAAAAAATAAATGAAAAAATTTTAAATTGACGAAATCAAGATTATTTTGATGCAGAGTCGATATAAATGAAAATTATTGAATTAAATGGTATTCTGATTCAAAATCGGTTGAGTTTTGACAGAGATAGCTAAGATCAAGGCCCGAAATGTGAGGATTCGAAAATAACGTCTAAAATCCTCTAAGACCTCTAGAAACGCCAGAAAATGTAAAAACAAAAACTAAATGAAAAAATTTTAAATTGACAAAATCAAGATTATTTTGATGCAGAGTCGATATAAATGAAAATTATTGAATTAAATGGTATTCTGATTCAAAATCGGTTGAGTTTTGACAGAGATAGCTAAGATCAAGGCCCGAAATGTGAGGATTCGAAAATAACGTCTAAAATTCTCTAAGACCTGTAGAAACGCCAGAAAATGCAAAAACAAAAAATAAATGAAAAAATTTTAAATTGACGAAATCAAGATTATTTTGATGCAGAGTCGATATAAATGAAAATTATTGAATTAAATGGTATTCCGATTCAAAATCGGTTGAGTTTCGACAGAGATAGCTAAGATCAAGGCCCGAAATGTGAGGATTCGAAAATAACGTCTAAAATCCTCTAAGATCTCTAGAAACGCCAGAAAATGCAAAAACAAAAAATAAATGAAAAAATTTTAAATTGACGAAATCAAGATTATTTTGATGCAGAGTCGATATAAATGAAAATTATTGAATTAAATGGTATTCCGATTCAAAATCGGTTGAGTTTCGACAGAGATAGCTAAGATCAAGGCCTGAAATGTGAGGATTCGAAAATAACGTCTAAAATCCTCTAAGACCTCTAGAAACGCCAGAAAATGTAAAAACAAAAACTAAATGAAAAAATTTTAAATTGACGAAATCAAGATTATTTTGATGCAGAGTCGATATAAATGAAAATTATTGAATTAAATGGTATTCCGATTCAAAATCGGTTGAGTTTTGACAGAGATAGCCAAGATCAAGGCCCGAAATGTGAGGATTCGAAAATAACGTCTAAAATCCTCTAAGACCTCTAGAAACGCCAGAAAATGCAAAAACAAAAAATAAATGAAAAAATTTTAAATTGACGAAATCAAGATTATTTTGATGCAAAATAACGTCTAAAATCCTCTAAGACCTCTAGAAACGCCAGAAAATGCAAAAACAAAAAAATAAATGAAAAAATTTTAAATTGACGAAATCAAGATTATTTTGATGCAGAGTCGATATAAATGAAAATTATTGAATTAAATGGTATTCCGATTCAAAATCGGTTGAGTTTCGACAGAGATAGCTAAGATCAAGGCCCGAAATGTGAGGATTCGAAAATAACGTCTAAAATCCTCTAAGACCTCTAGAAACGCCAGAAAATGCAAAAACAAAAAATAAATGAAACAATTTTAAATTGACGAAATCAAGATTATTTTGATGCAGAGTCGATATAAATGAAAATTATTGAATTAAATGGTATTCCGATTCAAAATCGGTTGAGTTTCGACAGAGATAGCTAAGATCAAGGCCTGAAATGTGAGGATTCGAAAATAACGTCTAAAATCCTCTAAGACCTCTAGAAACACCAGAAAAGGCAAAAACAAAAAATAAATGAAAAAATTTTAAATTGACGAAATCAAGATTATTTTGATGCAGAGTCGATATAAATGAAAATTTTTGAATTAAATGGTATTCCGATTCAAAATCGGTTGAGTTTTGACAGAGATAGCTAAGATCAAGGCCCGAAATGTGAGGATTCGAAAATAACGTCTAAAATCCTCTAAGACCTCTAGAAACGCCAGAAAATGCAAAAACAAAAAATAAATGAAAAAATTTTAAATTGACGAAATCAAGATTATTTTGATGCAGAGTCGATATAAATGAAAATTATTGAATTAAATGGTATTCTGATTCAAAATCGGTTGAGTTTTGACAGAGATAGCTAAGATCAAGGCCCGAAATGTGAGGATTCGAAAATAACGTCTAAAATCCTCTAAGACCTCTAGAAACGCCAGAAAATGCAAAAACAAAAACTAAATGAAAAAAATTTTAAATTGACGAAATCAAGATTATTTTGATGCAGAGTCGATATAAATGAAAATTATTGAATTAAATGGTATTCTGATTCAAAATCGGTTGAGTTTTGACAGAGATAGCTAAGATCAAGGCCCGAAATGTGAGGATTCGAAAATAACGTCTAAAATTCTCTAAGACCTCTAGAAACGCCAGAAAATGCAAAAACAAAAAATAAATGAAAAAATTTTAAATTGACGAAATCAAGATTATTTTGATGCAGAGTCGATATAAATGAAAATTATTGAATTAAATGGTATTCCGATTCAAAATCGGTTGAGTTTCGACAGAGATAGCTAAGATCAAGGCCCGAAATGTGAGGATTCGAAAATAACGTCTAAAATCCTCTAAGATCTCTAGAAACGCCAGAAAATGCAAAAACAAAAAATAAATGAAAAAATTTTAAATTGACGAAATCAAGATTATTTTGATGCAGAGTCGATATAAATGAAAATTATTGAATTAAATGGTATTCCGATTCAAAATCGGTTGAGTTTCGACAGAGATAGCTAAGATCAAGGCCTGAAATGTGAGGATTCGAAAATAACGTCTAAAATCCTCTAAGACCTCTAGAAACGCCAGAAAATGTAAAAACAAAAACTAAATGAAAAAATTTTAAATTGACGAAATCAAGATTATTTTGATGCAGAGTCGATATAAATGAAAATTATTGAATTAAATGGTATTCCGATTCAAAATCGGTTGAGTTTTGACAGAGATAGCCAAGATCAAGGCCCGAAATGTGAGGATTCGAAAATAACGTCTAAAATCCTCTAAGACCTCTAGAAACGCCAGAAAATGCAAAAACAAAAAATAAATGAAAAAATTTTAAATTGACGAAATCAAGATTATTTTGATGCAAAATAACGTCTAAAATCCTCTAAGACCTCTAGAAACGCCAGAAAATGCAAAAACAAAAAAAATAAATGAAAAAATTTTAAATTGACGAAATCAAGATTATTTTGATGCAGAGTCGATATAAATGAAAATTATTGAATTAAATGGTATTCCGATTCAAAATCGGTTGAGTTTCGACAGAGATAGCTAAGATCAAGGCCCGAAATGTGAGGATTCGAAAATAACGTCTAAAATCCTCTAAGACCTCTAGAAACGCCAGAAAATGCAAAAACAAAAAATAAATGAAACAATTTTAAATTGACGAAATCAAGATTATTTTGATGCAGAGTCGATATAAATGAAAATTATTGAATTAAATGGTATTCCGATTCAAAATCGGTTGAGTTTCGACAGAGATAGCTAAGATCAAGGCCTGAAATGTGAGGATTCGAAAATAACGTCTAAAATCCTCTAAGACCTCTAGAAACACCAGAAAAGGCAAAAACAAAAAATAAATGAAAAAATTTTAAATTGACGAAATCAAGATTATTTTGATGCAGAGTCGATATAAATGAAAATTTTTGAATTAAATGGTATTCCGATTCAAAATCGGTTGAGTTTTGACAGAGATAGCTAAGATCAAGGCCCGAAATGTGAGGATTCGAAAATAACGTCTAAAATCCTCTAAGACCTCTAGAAACGCCAGAAAATGCAAAAACAAAAAATAAATGAAAAAATTTTAAATTGACGAAATCAAGATTATTTTGATGCAGAGTCGATATAAATGAAAATTATTGAATTAAATGGTATTCCGATTCAAAATCGGTTGAGTTTCGACAGAGATAGCTAAGATCAAGGCCTGAAATGTGAGGATTCGAAAATAACGTCTAAAATCCTCTAAGACCTCTAGAAACGCCAGAAAATGCAAAAACAAAAAATAAATGAAAAAATTTTAAATTGACGAAATCAAGATTATTTTGATGCAGAGTCGATATAAATGAAAATTATTGAATTAAATGGTATTCCGATTCAAAATCGATTGAGTTTTGACAGAGATAGCTAAGATCAAGGCCCGAAATGTGAGGATTCGAAAATAACGTCTAAAATCCTCTAAGACCTCTAGAAACGCCAGAAAATGCAAAAACAAAAAATAAATGAAAAAATTTTAAATTGACGAAATCAAGATTATTTTGATGCAGAGTCGATATAAATGAAAATTATTGAATTAAACGGTATTCCGATTCAAAATCGGTTGAGTTTTGACAGAGATAGCTAAGAACAAGGCCCGAAATGTGAGGATTCGAAAAAAACGTCTAAAATCCTCTAAGACCTCTAGAAACGCCAGAAAATGCAAAAACAAAAAATAAATGAAAAAATTTTAAATTGACGAAATCAAGATTATTTTGATGCAGAGTCGATATAAATGAAAATTATTGAATTAAATGGTATTCGATATAAATGAAAATTATTGAATTAAATGGTATTCCGATTCAAAATCGGTTGAGTTTCGACAGAGATAGCTAAGATCAATGCCCGAAATGTGAGGATTCGAAAATAACGTCTAAAATCCTCTAAGACCTCTAGAAACTCCAGAAAATGCAAAAACAAAAAATAAATGAAAAAATTTTAAATTGACGAAATCAAGATTATTTTGATGCAGAGTCGATATAAATGAAAATTATTGAATTAAATGGTATTCCGATTCAAAATCGGTTGAGTTTCGACAGAGATAGCTAAGATCAAGGCCCGAAATGTGAGGATTCGAAAATAACGTCTAAAATCCTCTAAGACCTCTAGAAACGCCAGAAAATGCAAAAACAAAAAATAAATGAAAAAAATTTTAAATTGACGAAATCAAGATTATTTTGATGCAGAGTCGATATAAATGAAAATTATTGAATTAAATGGTATTCCGATTCAAAATCGGTTGAGTTTTGACAGAGATAGCTAAGATCAAGGCCCGAAATGTGAGGATTCGAAAATAAGGTCTAAAATCCTCTAAGACCTCTAGAAACGCCAGAAAATGCAAAAACAAAAAATAAATGAAAAAATTTTAAATTGACGAAATCAAGATTATTTTGATGCATTGACGAAATCAA
>JAEIGM010000672.1:0-14097 GCA_018903735.1 Drosophila cardini
GAAATTCGATATTGCTCGACGTTCTTCACTCGTCCGTCAATCATGTAAACAAACCAATCTTAAGACTCTTTGCTCATTTACATTTGCTAATCGAAAAGAAATAACACTATATATGTGACATATATATTTAACTCGATTTTAACAGAATCGCATTTCACACTGTGACAATTATAAATTTGCCCACGTCAGCATTTTAAATAGTTGATCTTAATCTGATACTTTACATAAGGCGACCACCTATAGTAAAGAATATTCTTGATATACACAGTTAAGTTTGAATAGTTCTTAAGTTTTTAACGTTATGAGTTTATTATAATTACATTTCACATGAATTTATTTAATTCTCATCTTACTTTTGCACTTGTCTCCTATTAAGCAAATTTGATTAAGCATAATTTTTGTTTATTCGAAATTTACGACTCGACGCTCTGGAGCGCGAAACAATAATAAACAATTATTAACAACGTTCCCCTTTCGAAAGGAGGTTCCCTCAATAGGGTTTCGTGTCTCGGAATTACGAAATTTTAGCCGACACCAAGTATAGAACGAGCGTCGCGTTGCACAGCCGAAAACTGAATGAATGCAACGGAAATTAACTAATAATAAATTATAGTATAATATATGAATGCATGTATGTACTACTACCACAGCACATTTGGTCGTTTAACGAACAACTCTTGCGCGTAGAATGTCTAAAAAAAGGGAATAACTAATTTGAGATATCCTTTAGATAGGACAAAAATAAGTTGATTATAAATATGGGTATATTGTACACGTAGTATAACAAAAGCTGTTTGTCTACCGCTAGGGACACGTCAGCACAGTTCGTGTCCGGCGTTAATGTCGCTCCAAATACTCGGCTCCCATTGGCGGCCCAATCGGGCGAAGTCGTAACAATTCTTAAAACTTGTAATTCCTTTGCAATTGATTGTAGGTAACTGTAATTGTTTTGTAAATGCCTTTGAACCTAACTGTCTAACCTGTAATAGACGTGAATAATGCATTTAATATAATTTCGTTTTAAAAAATTAGAGTCTATGGTTATCTGATCAGCAGGTTGATAATCACTTACTTCTACGATGAATACAAAAAGTCTGCATAAAGTACGTGATATTCTATAAACATTAATGGTTTCTATTTTATAGCTTCTGCAAAACCGCTTAAGAGCAACGCAGCTATTTTAAAAATGCGCGCGTTAAGCTATCGTAGCATTACATCGATAAATCGCAGACATATTTTCACCAGTTGGCAGCACCAATTGATGTTCGATATATTTTATTTTAACGCCTACGGTCACACTTTTGCTCGCATAGTGGAAATTATTAGAAAATAAGCTACAATTTGTCTTAAAGTGCAAATTGTGCAATAAATATGGACAAGCTAACAACAATAAGTGCAACGCTGTTCATGGCGGCCGACGTGTTTGCCATTGTGAGCCTGGCGCTGCCCGATTGGATCATTACGGAAGAAGCTGGTAGGTTTTGCTTACATGCATACATACAAATATGAAAATATCAAACAATAACAAATTTGTTGTTGCTTTTTGCGTGTTATAGGCGACATTCGTCTGGGACTCATGTGGACCTGCATGACGTTGTACAATCGGCCACAAGTTTGCTATACACCGGATCTACAACCTGAATGGCTAATAGCGCTCGTCTGTATATTTATTGGCTGCATTTGTATTACAACAACCGTAATACTGCTCGCCTCGAGCACTTGGGACAGAAATGTTATTCCATATGCACGTTGGGTGGGATTTGCGGCAATGGTTCTCTTCTGCATGGCAGCTGTTGTCTTTCCACTCGGCTTTCACATCGAAGAGATCGGCGGACAAGCATATCAACTGCCCAATACATTCAAAATCGGCATATCGTATATAATGTTTGTACTGGCACTGTGGATTACAGTGGTGTCCGAATTATTTGCCGGCAAAGTGTGTTTACCACACTTCTAAAGCTTGTGCTTTAGATTGATGTCAGTAGGTGTGTGTATATAGATGTGTAAGAATTAGTTATTTAGTTCAACTTGTTTGCAGTTTTTTTTCTGTGATCTGTTATATGTTTTGTTTTTTATGCGTATTGCATATCTATATTATTAGTCCCATAAGCCATATGAACACATCAGAAACCGTCTCGAAACAAATTTTGTAATCTCCTTAGACTTAAACGAATTACTTTTGTGAATTTTATGCTAATGATTAAAATAACATTCCGATGAAGCAGTTAAGTGTACTCACAAATCACTAAATGTATCGCGAACTGTAGAACTTATAACATGAAGGGTTTGCGGACAACTAAATCACGTCTGCGCCTGCGTTAAAATTTTAAACAATATTGTAAGATCCACTTGAGTTCGAAATCTGATCTGCAGCAATATATGCTGACTTTGTTAAGAAACCTGCCTCGTTGTCAATTCAAATTTAGCTGATTCAAAGGCAAACGCAACTGGAAACCACAGTTTACAACAAACCTCGTGTTCAAGAGAAGTCAAATAAGAGAGAAGAGCCGTCAGTTCGCCTGTCTAGTCAGGCATATATTCCGATTATAACACCATAGCGCAGCATCACTCTGCAGCATCAGTATTGGCAGGCCAGTAAGCTCAATTTATGAATTGTATAGTTTATTTAATAAATATTTGATTTTATTTTTACACATAATATTTTATTATTGAAATATCTAACACATACTGTCTTAAATTTTAAAAACTTTAAATATAATCAAAAGAGAACTCTGAAATCGAGACTGGTCGACTGCAAGATACCCTGTACCCATATATATACAAGCAAATAAATAAACGTACAATTTATATGTATAACATTTAAAGAAATTTTGAGTTTTCTTTGGCGTTTTAAGCCGATTTCAGCTTGGACTTATGTAGATAGCGGAAGTCTTTAGGGCCCTGTACATTAAAATATAAACAAAATATATTTTAAACATTCTGGTACAGGGACTCTGACTAGGCAATTCGGAGTTTCAAATTTATTTATTTTTAGGCACGACCTCCCTGAACAACGAGGGTTGTCAGAGAACTCAGAGCTAACATATTATTATAAATAAATCATTACCTCACAATATTGGGTACAGAGTATTAAAAACACTTGAAGCTAATAAAATTTTATATTTTTTTTAAATTCACATATATATTAATTTCAAATACATTCGTAAATATTTCGATTATATAAGGGTTAATTGTATATTTTGGATAGCAACTGCAGAGATATGCATAGAGTACAGTTTCCATAATGGAGAATCGGAGGTATAGGTTTTTAGATGGGACATATGGTCGGTTATAAATTGTTTTCTGCTGCAAGAAAAAAACCAAATAGGTATCCAAAAAGTTCCAAAATTCTAGTAACTTTCAGCAGATCCTTCTTGTATATTGAGTAATGACAGTAGAAAGTTTATATAAAATATACAATTTGATAGATTTCAATAGAATTTAGCTTGAGTTTATAGAAATTAAATAAATCGCGTTGTGTTATTTATTTTCGACCTGTGATGGCACATAGTTTAGTTACATACTAGAAATTTAAGCGATGTTCCAATAGAATTCGATAGAGATGCGAATCCCAAGTAAAATTAACAAGTCGAGAAAAATCTATTGGAACATACTCGTACAATAAATATGAATAAATTCTATGTATTATAATATGAATAGTGTTGATTATTATTATGATTAATGTTCTTTTTTGTTTTTGGGGTGGGCTAAATTTTGTTTTCCTCGAATTTATACTTTTATGCATAAATATACATATATAACTATTTAAGAGTAATCATCATTTTCTATATAATCCATATAATTATTCGCTGTTTAAGTGATTTACTACTTTAACTTTATCTGAATGCTATAATTGTCAACAAATTGTGCTACATAACAATTAAAAACTAAATAAAGCAAATACTTAAAATAATTCCTAATGTGCAACATAGATGTAAATGCTTAAAATTCTTAAAAATAATTCAAAATAAATAACAACATATATATATATATAGTATTTATATCCCTATACATAAGATAAATAGCAGTATTAACAACAAATTGTGCTACCAACTGGGCCGCTTCCAATTACAATTTACCATCAAATGGTGTCTTTACAAAATATGTGACTAGATTTCCTTTGCCCTTGACATAGGTAAGACCCCGACACTCGCACTCGTATCCGGCGGCCATTAATATCTTCGCTGTGTTCTCCGTGGTCTGTCCGGAAAGGAGAAAATAGAAAGATACAAATCAGCAGACGTCATTTATAATATGTTAAATCCTATTATGTTGCCTACCTGAAGTCTTCCCATCACACCGCATGAGTCCATGCGGGATGCAACGTTGACGGTATTGCTCCAGATATCATATTGAGGCTTCTGGGCACCAATTACGCCCGCAATTACCGGACCGTGATTCAATCCGATGCGTAGACGAAAACGTTGAAATGATTCGCGATTAATCGAATCCAATATGGACATCAAAGCAATCGCAAATTCAACCAATATGACCACATTGTGCTCCTCAGTTCGTTTCTCGTCCTGTGTGGCCAGTCACAAAAATTAAGAGAGCAGAGTACAAAAAATTACATTTAGTTGGCTTTTAGGTATTCAATCCATTGTGCCCTTTATTGGCCTGGTCAGTCAACGTAAAAAGCCAATTGAGCGTGTGTCGCCTAAACTGTGGCTAATCCCTGCCCCAAAAGTCAACCCTCATTTGAAGCCCTTTTACTCTCAATTCATTCGCCTTTTTCCTGCTTTTTTCAGCTCCTAATTCCTTTGTATGTAGGGTCATTGTTTGATTTAACTGCTGGGTTAACTACCATCCGCCCTCATTCCCTCCCTCTCACTCTATTTTCTATCTGTCCTTTTGCTATTCCTGGCTGTATATGTGGGTTAAAGTTTAATTAAACTTCTAAGCAGCGATTAAAGGGCGTTTAAGCAGTAAATAACAATCGGACAATTGAAATTGTTCATTAGTTGCTAAATAGCTTATGATTTTTATGGTTCAATGGAAATCTTAATTAGTGATAGTATTTATATGTCTCAAACATATTCACAACTCAAAAACTAATATATTTTTTTTTTTAAATGGAACTTACCGCAAAGCTACGCGACTATTTAGAGCATGCCAGCGAAGCGATTTATGATTATTTACAGGATTAGTAAAGAGCATTGAAGAAACAATGATTAATACAAGATAGACAGTTTAACAGACAGCTACAAATTGTATCTAAAACTTACGGTAGCACCATCCTCCTTGCCGGGCCTAAGTCCCGAGGCACACATATATGTGCTGGCAATAGTTTTAATCTTTTCGATGCCACTGAATTTCGGTTTCAAAAGTAACTACAAAGCAAAGTTTTAATAATATATATATAAAAACACATTATATATAGTTCCATACCTTATCGAAATCACAAATGATTTCGTTAAGTAGACGCAAACATTCAAGTCCCTGTTTATTCACATCCGTCTCATCGTAGAACTCCTTATAGTTGGGTATGGAGGCAAACATGACCGCGACACAGGAATAACTCTCATGATACAGCTCCGTGGAGCGTTCCAGATGCAAAAAGTGGGTGGCCACGTGAGCAGGCAAAATGTTCTCCAAAAGAATCTAAAAGAGAAATTAATTAAAATGAGCATTGTATGTGAGCAAATTGGTTTGCTAGTGTATGCACTTAAAGCAAGGAAGAAGAGTACAGTCGAGCACGCCCGACCGTGTAATACTCTCTGCATTTTATTCCCTATTATTTTGATAAAATCGGTATCCTGGTATAAAAATTGATGGTACTTGCAGTATAACACGTGGAAACAAATTCATATGTTTGTATGTATGCACATATGTACATATGCGTTTGACATATGTATGTATGTATAAGTAATACATATGCAATTGGTCGGCACGGCCAGCGTCCGCGGGCAGCGCTGCCGCTACACATGCAGCGTAAACGTTCGTTTAATGCTTGTATGTTTCTATCTCGCTTGCATCATGAATTCTTTTTTGTAGCAAAAAACAAAAACGATATGCTCGCGGAACTGTAACAGTAACAGCGAGATGAGAGGAGAGCGAGATGAGAGCAGATCAAATACTCTGCGAGCATATCTTGCTATAACTGTAGTTTTTTTACATGACAGAGCTAAGAGCATAGCAGAGCACACACTTTCGATCGTTAGGGTACGGCTTTGCTACGGCTCTCGACAAAACTAAGAGCGGTAGCCGTAACATAGCACAATTTGTGTTCCTTTTGCTGCTACAAAGTAGTGTTTTCAAACGCTGTTTATTTCTAAGTTTAGTTAATATATATTAAATTCCTGCTCTACATTTCTTAGCTCAAATCAAGATTTGTAGGCCTATTTTAAGTAAAATTAAAGCATACCTTATTGATGCCACGCATGGTTTCCACCTCCTCCTGCTCGACCTTCAGCTTGGCCTTCCACAGGAAGTCGGTGCGTGCCACATATTCGCCCTGGCGATCCAGTGTATGCAAAACGGCCACAACAAGCAGCAGCAGCAAGAAGCCCTTTATCTCAAGCGGCAAGCTGTGAATTGATGATGAGAAGAATTCATAGTAACACTATATTCCATTGAATCTCACCTGCTTTGATGAAACATGTTGTACGACACATAGAGATCACTGTAGTGGAGCACAGTCATCTGTCCAACAAGTGCTAGCAACATGGTTATCAGTTTGAGTATAAATCCAGAACGCAGAAAAGCCGAAATTCCCGCCAAACTGATGGCACAACAGAACAAAAAAATGGGCGCCTTGGGAAAGGATTTCGTAATATCCAAGGGACTCATTACCTCCGGAACCGTCTTGTTATTAAAGATCGTTTCATCGAAGGTGCTGTTCGTGCTGTTGCTGCTCACCAAGGGATCTAAGAGCTCCAAGGGCTCATCGGGCAGTGAGTAATTGATCTGCAGTGAAACAATGCCTGTAGTAAATATGTCTAAAGGTAAATAGGTGTCACCTACCACACTGAATACGGCACAGGCTGAGATGAGTATATTGACGATGCTGAACATGGCAAGACGCAGATATCGACTGCTGGCCACCACCTGTCCAGGACCATTGCGTTCCGTGGTCGAGGCATGCATATCCGGCACTGACATGTTGCTCAGATAAAGAAACAGGGCCAACGATATAAAGCTGGCCAAGAGAGAGCCCAACGTAGCCAGATTCCTGTACAATTGAATTGCATACGAAACTAAGTTAAATAAATCGTTCATTGTATTAACTCTCACCTACAATTCAATTACAATCAACTGGACGATAGCCAACGAGAGGAAGAGGACAAAGGCGCAGATCAGGTCGTAGCGGAAGTGCGTATCCGGTTGCTCACGGTACATGGCCTCACGGGGCGTGTTGCGGTACCACATGGTCAATGGCTTCAGCTCTGTGGGTGGCCCCAAGAAATTGAAATTTAAACATTTACGCTCCGGCGGCAACAAATTTGATTCAATCATCGCAATGCTCTGCAAATCAGAAGGACAAAGGATAATACAGTTAACTTAATTTCAGTTGGGATAAACTTCTCAGCAGCTGCCATACAATAAATTTCACGACTGTTGATTGTTTTTTTTATTATTTTTGCTACAAAACTTGCTCAATTTCGTATAAATAATTTGTCAGCCAGTTGTGCGACATTTGCTGACAATTGAAATTTGATTTTAATTCTGTGCACAGCTGTGGCTGACCTCAGCTTACCCATGACCCAAACACTACTCACCGCCAGTCCAATGTTCTTCACCAGCTTCGATTCGGCAATATTGGCAAAGGGTCGATCTGCACCCCAGCATTCCACGTATTTGGTCATCTTCGATGAGGGACGATTGCGTGTGACATGACCTGAAATCACAAACCAAAGGACACACAATTTGATTATTGGAAACACTCTGAACGAAAAACAAATTGAAAAATTTTATATAATTTAATTTTGTTTAAAAAAAACTTAGAGAAAGGAATAGTAGGGTTGCCATGACTGTAATATGCCCAGTAGCAGTGCAGATTTAGACTTCAGACAACTGTTTAGTTTAAAAGAGTAAAGTATCAGTTTTTAGTCCAAATAGCCACAGTTAAATAGAATATAAAATATATGTATATATTTTTATTCAGTTTTATTTTACTTTACTTTTTTGTTTTACGCAACTTGTCTTCTCAAAGATGAAATCTCTTTGTACCATTAAAATTAACGCGTTCGTTGAGTGTGTCCAAATTGAGCTTATTCCGTTATTTCTGTTCATTTTCTATTCATTCATGGTCACTGTAACTTTTGCACGTATGCATTTACTAGTCAATATCGATATCCAATATATATCGATACGCAGCAAAAGTCTAAGAAATACTCGCTAGAATAAACTAGCAAATTTTCATTTTGCAACTATAAAAGGGCTTCACAAGAATTTTATAATTCTAGATTTTGACATCTGTAGTTCTAGCAGACAGGTAACTCTTAACCATTTTATTATACCCCCTTTACAGGGTATAAATTGTCATAAATCTAGAGAACCCTTTGCGGTTGATTCCATATTTCATTACACATGCAAGCAAGTTAAATTTGCTGTCAATTATTAATTTATTTTCCAAATTTTCGCAGCAAATTTCGAGTTTTATTTATTTTTAGCTTATGCATAAATAAAAAGCGTCATAAAATTCAGTTTTTCAGGTTATAAAGTGCCAGAGCTGGCATGATTAAAGCTATAGCATAAACCCGCCATAAAACCACAGCTGATGAAAGGGGACAAAGTTCAGCTGGCAGTCAAAGGCAGTGTTGCCAAATCAGCTTTTTTCCCGTCAAATCTGGCTTTTTTGAAAGTTCAATTGCGGGAAAAATTCCAAATCAGCGGGCAGCGGGAAATCTGGCTTTTTTTAAATATGAATTGCTTTTTTTCCGCTTTTTGTTATACTGAACAATTTATCATTTTTTTTCGATTAATCCAGTGTTGAGTTGTTCATTGTGGTTGAATTAAAACGAAACAATTCAGTACTGAAGATGACTGAACTGGTTTGTTCAATTGAACTTCTTGTAAACGGATCGATAAAACTTTAGTTTAAAGTTCGTTTGCGATAACAAATTTTTGCAAATTATTAATTGTGTGTTGAAACTTAAAACAAGATAACCTTTTCTGGAATCACAACCAAAACCAAGGAGCAGGAGCTTTGTTTATTTGTTGCTCAACATACGGCTGTTTCTCCAATTGACCACATGAGCAGTTTGTGCGTAAAACATTTTTCTGATGACTCTGGGAGTTCTTTAGACTACACAGAACAAAATGATTGAGCATTATAAAAAATATTTTGGCGCCAAATTTTTCTGAGAAGCTTTGCTCTGATATTGGCGATACAAAATATAGCCTTTTGATAGACGAGTCAACTGATATAGGGCACTGAAATAGAAGAAATAATAAATAGTCTGTAGAAACAAACCCTTAAACGGCCTAAGACATCAGCTTTTTTTCCAGCTTTTTTCTTCGAATTTTCAGCTTTTTTTCTTGTAACTTCCCACTAAAAACAGCTTTTTTTGCTCAAGAAAAGTTGGCAACACTGGTCAAAGGAGCTTAATTACCAATCGCATTTTAGCCGGAAAGCTGTGTGGTCCACACTCCGGACACTCTGGAGTGTGCAGCACCTGGTAAACGCATTTTCCGGCCATGGTCAGACAGTGACCAGTGCGCAAACAAACACAACAAGAGAGAAAAATGAAAAGAACTGCAGAAATACATATAAAATTTACGATGCTAAAGTTGCGACAACAGCGATAAAATTATGCATAAGCCGTAGCTCATTTGCAAAAGTGATTTTCAACTGTTGCGTTTTATGGCGCTATAGCCGCAGTCATAGCCACAACCACAATTGCCGTGAACGAAGCACCTGGAAGGAGTCTACTTACCCGCATGACTGCGAAAACTTTCACCACTGTGAATGGACAGTTTGCGTCCCTCGATGAAGGCGCCGGAGGAGCGTCGTCTGTCGGCAAAGGACATTAGACCTGCATGCAAAATGAAGATGAAGATGGAAATGGAAAATGCAAAATGAAAAATACAAATTACGAATAAGAAATTAAGGTTTCTGCAAAAGCTAAAATACGCTTACTACAACTCTGAATGTAACTGACTTAATATAGCTCGACTTTCACAAAACTTCGCTTGAATCGTTAAGGTATTTATCTGCGCTTGTATAACAAATTTTATCAACATTTATCAAAGTCTTTTAAAGAATGTTAAATATATATTATTAACATTTCTTTGAACCTAATTTTCAGTAGGGTATCTTTCCAAGTCTTTAAAGAATACTAAATAAACAATTATAAATAAATAAATTGCTGGTATCTATCTACCTATATATAAACTATATATCCCTTAAAATTTAAAACTTATATCTTGAATACGTCCTACAACAGTTAATGTTTTAAGTTAAGTAATCTATCCCTTAAGTTGTATCTTTAATTTCTTTACGATTTTTTATTTTGTATGCTTGAAAATAATTATCTTTTTCTTTCTTACCTTGCACAGACAACTTGCGTCGGGAGCGTTCAGGTGCTTCGGCCACCGTTAAGCTGTTGGTTCCAGCAGTGGCGGCAGCTGCCGTTGTCGTTGTGGGCGTAAGATTTGCTGCATTGGATGCTGATGTAGCTGGCGTGCCGCTGTTGGAGACGCCACTCTCGCTGCCACTCATGCTGAGCAAATCATCGGCAGGCAGCGACAGCGCTGTAGACTTTGGAGCAGATTCCGAGGCCGCTGAGTCGCCGCTGCCACGATGAACTATAGTGGGAATGGGTTCATTGTTGAACTCGTGCTCAGAGTGCTTGCCTACCAACGGCTCACTGGCAGCTGCGTCCTCCTCCTCCTCGGAGAGCTCTTTGATGGACATGGAGGCGGCAGAAGTCGAGGGAGCATGCAAGGCTGCATCCTGACTGTTGGTTGATGTGGGTGAAAGTTTCTCGGCAAATTCAACTGCAGTTGACACCGGGGAACGCGACTCTACGGGTAGCAGTTTCTCCATGACATCGCCATCCTCCTGTACAGGAGTTGCCTGCTCTCCAGCTATCTCAGGCTGTGGCTGCTGCTGCTGCTGCTGTTGCGACTCCGGCTCCGATTGCTCGATGCACTCAACTACACGTGGCACACTGTGCATGTAGGCGGGCTGTCAGGTAAGCAAACAGATATGGTAAATGAGCCAAACGAGACAAAGGTGACTGCACTTACCTTGGGCGGCACAATGAGATAGGTTTCGATTTTGTGGTCTGCCAGGTAGGCATCACGCCCACCGCCCTCGCCCTGTTCCACCTCAAATTTATCGCCCAGAAAGTCCAAAGTTTGCTTTGTAATGTGCACGCGTCTGTGAACAACAGTGCGTATGAGTGATATATGTAAATGAAATTCGCATAGATGTGTTACATTTCCCACAGCTCACTCTTTCTCTCTCTCACTCTCTCTCTTTCTCTCCCCTCTTACTGTTTGTTTCACTCGCCACTTCTGTTTCCGTTGATTGTAATTTTATTTATATTCCTTTGTTATTCGCAAATAATTCGTGCGTAACACGCAAAATGTGCCCTGTAACTTTCATTCGGCTCATTGAGCAACATTTCAATTCAATTTCGAATAATTGAAGTCTACGTGGTGCACAGATACATGTCAACTCAACAGAACCGAGAAGTTTTCTACTCTCTTCTCTCTTCCTTTTTATCTTTTCAGTTTTTAGTCTGCTTTTGTTAAGCTGATCAAATGTGTATGGGAAATCCTTAGAATTTGCAAAGTGCAAGGAAAGCGATTTAAGACATTACAGAATTCTTTTGAGCTTAAGCTGGCAGCTTTTCATCTATTTCAGTATTTTCTTCTATTTTAAAAATCCATTTCACTTGTTAACCTTTCAAACGATATAATCACTGACTTGTCAGTTGTCTCAGCTTATAAACTATTATTAGAGCGGACGTAACTCTAATTGCAGGAGGTACTTGCCTCCTACCACCTATCACCTGCTACTTGCCGCATGGCACTTTGGCTTGACCTTGCCTTGCAACTAGTCGAAGGAAAGGCCTGATGCCAGAGACGGGTTTAATTGCAACGTTGATGGAGACTCGTTTAAATTGCCATTATAACGTCTACCTTGACACCTGCCCACATCGTTACCACCTCCCCCTCCTTGCTCCTAGCTAAAAGTGTGTCATCAAGCGAGCTGGTAGAAAAGTGAAATGTGTGTATGTGTGGAAAAACTTACCCCGCAACGCCGCCGCTCTCCATGTGATTGGCCAGGGTAACATCATCGCTCCAAACATCAAATTGCCACTTTCGTAGGCCAAGGACACCGCAGAGCACATTGCCCGTGTGTATGCCAATTCGCATGTCCACATTTATGCCGGTCGCCTCACGCACATGTCTGCCGGAATAGCAAAGGAATAAAAATATAAGGGCTTGAACAAAAAAATACTAAAAGAATATGAAATGGAAACAAATACGGCAAAACTAGAGATGGGCGTGGCAAGTGGTAGAAAGTTACCATTAAATTTGGTGAGTTTTACTTATTATTAGAGAATTTTTTTTCATATAGTGTATTTGATTTTAGACAAAACATTAAAAGGATACTTTGAAGAGCCCTAGGAGGAGACTACGGGGATTTTTAAAGCCTAGCCTAAACAACATATAGTTCACGAGTCAGAGCTTGTCATGACACGTTCCAACACTTTTCCATCTCTAAGTACAAACAAACAAAACCACATAAAGTAACGCATACTTGTATGATGCATATGTACGAGGTTATTTACTAACTCGTTGTGTACTAGTTCATATAACGAGTACAATTTCATGAGGCATAAAACAAGAACTGAACAAACCAGGTCCAGTCACTAAGGCTAAGGGCTTTACTCCCATATGACACGCTTCTTGGCCAGGTTAACACACAATAGCCAGTCCTTGAGTTATTAACCTTAAACAATATGTTGTACAGTACAGTATTATATGTGTTTGTGAGTGTGTGTAATAGTGTTTTCTGTACTTAATGAGCCGCAACAAAAACAAAAGGCAACAAATCGTCTTAAAGAAAAACTAATCACTTGGGAGCCCTTTTGGTTTATTTGTTGTTGTTGGGTCTTGGGTTTCTGTTTGTTTTACGAGTGTAATACTTAAGACACTCAGACAACATACAACAACAAATAATAACAACAACATTAACAGGAAGTTGGAATTCAGAATGAACCTGAGATTCCTTAAGTGCCAAAGTTCTTCGTTCTCTTTTATTTGTAAAACTTTTGCAAATTTCATTTAATTATGCGGGATCATATGAGAGCACTCAAATGGGCCACATTTTGTAAATTTTAAAACCCCAGTTGTTTTGCTTAGTATGCTTAACATAAAAAATATATATGAATTTATAACAAAAAGAGAAGAAAATATTGCTTTCTAAGCGGCTTTTAAATTGTAGCTCCTAGAAATTGAAGCTCTAAGGACCTTTTTGTTGCCTTAATTAACAGAATCAATTAGTTTTTTCTTAGAAAATTCTCCCCACAACAATTGCATACAGAGCCATAATACTTTTGCAAATTTTCCTTACTTATATGCTGCTACACAAGAGAAAACATTTATAGAATTAAAACTGAACTTTCAGTTAGCTTAGAGTCATATTCTTACACAACCACAACTGCAGTAAATATTCTTTTATTTAGAATAATCAATAAAACTAACTAAGCAATTCATATAATTTAATAATACTAAATAAAATTCAATTGATTTCATTTAAAATTAAATTTCTGGGCAGCTTAAAGTACAAAAAGTGTTGCCTACTTTTGTGGGAAATTGCTGGCTGTACTTAAAAAGCGACAAAAGGATAAAAAAAAATCAAATACAAAAGACCGTCTGTCGCTGCGCTGCACAATTAAACTTTCACCTTGCTCTGCCACATAGACATACACACACACACACACCCAAATACACACTAAGATACATAGAGCCATTGAGATACAAAGCAACACAAGTGGCAAGCTAAAAGTTGGCATTTTCCCTAAGGAGCTATATTGATTAAAACAACGGCAAAGTGGAAAACTTGCCTTTTGCGAAAACTCTGTGCTCGGCTTCAGCATCAATGGGCTGGGTAATGACTGCATGGCAAAAACAATG
>JAEIGM010000726.1:0-11700 GCA_018903735.1 Drosophila cardini
AAAATGTAATAAATAAAGAGAAGAGTCAGAAGATGGAGGAATGTAGGAACAAGTTATGAAAACACTAAGGTTAATTAAGCATAACTTAATAGCAACAAATTCAATATCTATAGAGCCATCGATTATTACTTCTTCAGAGGATAAGTTAACATCAACGGCAATAAGCACACCACCACCGCGGCGAGATGTACGATCTTTTCTATAGATAGAGAATTTATTAGATAGAAATTTAGAGTTTAGAATATTGGTTTCAGAAAAATCCACGACTTGCAATTGAATTGACAGACTATTTGAATAGATATTATTTAGCTTACTACAAAGACCTCTAACCGAAAAAGACTAACTAAATAAAGAAGAGAGCACGAAGATAGCAGCGAGATAAATTCTACACAAACAAAATGTTAGCGAAAGCAACGGTGTAAAATTACAAGCACAATTTCACAAGCGCAAAAATAAGTAAACAGAATGTTCAGCTGTGAAATTGTTTTTGTCTTTTAACACAAAGTTATTTAAAATTGGCTTTATAGTTATTCAAACAATCTGTTTTAACACAACCGATGCCTTACACAAAGTTACAAAGGGATTAAGCCAGAAATATTAAACAAAATTAAAGTTTTAAGAGAGAAAAATTTTCAAAGGACTCAAATACCATAGTCATAGGTCATCTACACAGACGACTCCCAAACAGACAATTCCACCTCCTTTAGCGTAATCATCGTATTCAACAGCCCAATATCTTCTCCCACACCACAGCAGCATTTTTTCGCTCTTTGCCATTAACTCAGCTCAATACCTTCCAAATAAAACCGCAGTCAGCACAGACTCCCTCTCCTCAATCCAAGCAATTGCCAACCCTAACAACCCATGATACTACCCACAAAAAATTAGACAAACTCTAGACACACATTCCCCTAAACTCAACATAATATGAATCCCAGGCCATAGTCAAATCATTGCAAAAGAGGGAGCTAATGAAGCAGCCAAAACCGCCAACACACTTCTCCTTATATACGCCGAGAATCATAACATTCCAGACATTATAAAATACATAAAAACAGTTTACATTTATACCAAACTATCAACAATTTCTAAAACAAACACCTTTTCCAAATCCAACAACACAGAATAGAACCATTTGCTTCATAACAATTCTCATGAAAATTTCTCGTGACGCGACTTTACTAGAATCATCAGGCTTCACCTTGGACACACAAATTTCACCCACTCGCACCTCTTCGACCCCAATAACCTACAGAACCTCTGCCAATATTGTAACTCCGTCTCCTCAGAGAGCCATATCCTACAAGACTGCCCACACACTTTAAATCTTAACAAATCTCTCTTCCCATCCTCTAGTCCTATTATAACCCAAGTCAATCAAACATTTACTTTAACGCCTTAGTTGCCGTCTATCTTAAATTTGCTTATAATTTTACATTATAAGTAAACTGTAACCAATAATAACAAGTAAGAAAGGCTACAGTCGAGCAAGCCGACTGTAAAAGACCCCGTATTTCTTCTAGTGCACGTATTTCCATACAAATCACCAATCTACGAGCGACTTGTTCTATGGGAGGCATAGGCTATAGTTGTCCGATCCGAACCAAACTTGGTGAGTATAGCTATAATGGTAAAATACACATAATGTGTTAGTTTGGTTGCAATCGCTGAACTAAAACTTCATGTCTCCATACAAATCGCCAATTTTCGAACGATTTGTCCTATGGGAGCTATAAGCTTTAGTTGTCCGATCTGGATCAAACTTGGTGAGGATAGTTATATGGTCCTGATAGCTTAAGTCGTTTTCAAGTTATAGTGATGTGATAATAATGGTTTGGCACAATTTGGGGGGCGGTAGGGGGCGTGGCATAAATTTGAAATAAACAAGATCTGCCTGACTAACTCTTGTAGCTTAGAAGATCCAGGTGTTCATACGGACGGACAGACAGACAGACGGACATCGCTATATTGACTCGGCTGTTGATGTGATTGAGAATATATATACTTTATGGGGTCGGCCACGGCTCCTCCTGTTATGCACATTTCGCTTCTGACAAGCTTCGTAGACCTCTCTTCTTTTTTAAGAGTACGGGGCTTAAAAAGCTGCTACTATTTACTTCTATATTCAGAAAAATTGGCTGGAATCATAGAAACTTAATGAAAACACACTTTTCTAATAGCAATTCCCAGTGAACTACCAAATAATTTAGAAACACTTAAAATCGTTTGCGAAGAAACGTGTTCGATATATATTGCTAAGTATCCATGATATCCAATGTCTCCAATATTACAAAAAATTTAAGTGCATGGAAGCCCTCAATTTTGCCTTTGGGATGACTGGGTGAAAATGCGTCAGAAAAGTGAAAAAGGTGTTATAACGCGATAGGCTCTTATACGCTTGGCATAATACTAAAATAAACAATTTGATGGATGTTTTTTATAGAGCTATCGATACATAAATTTCTCTGCTTTAGCACATAATTTTGAACAAAACAAAACAAAACTTTTGCCTAAAGCAGTTGTTAAAATGTTTAGTAATAAAACCATTAAAGGTTCAAATAATGAAGATAGCGATGACGAGTCAGACACAAATTTGTATATTGTGTTTGTGAAAGTATGTAACAGGAAGAAGGAGGCATGGCATGTATGAACAAACAGATTTCAGAGATGGTAAGAGCTACAGGCTTGAAGTTAGTCAGTTCCGAACTGATATTTACTCAGACAATACAAGACTCTTGTTTTCGATACCACGCTCCATTCGCCCACAATGAGCCGAAAACTGAACACACCTCGGAAAAAATTGATGTTTTTGGCGAATATCTTAGATTTTATGGCACTAAGGACTAACCATTTTAGTACGCAGGTTCCTAGAGACGGTATAAATGCAATGTCACTAAAAACTGTGATCTGCCATGCCCCCTTTTCCCATAGGAAATGGACAAATTTTTAAATTTTCATGCCGGCCTTAAGGCAAATATTCTTATCGTACAGTATCATTATTTGAAATTCGTTAAGTGAGAAATTATATCATACTATTCTGAAAGTTGTAGAAAAATCCGAATATAATGAAGAATGTTAGACATATAACAAACTTTATATTTAAACGCCAAGTCACGCATGTGTGCAAGCGAGACAAAAACACACAAACATATGAACGAACGTTTTCGCTGCGTATATTGGGCAGCGCTGCCCACGGACGCTGGCCGTGCCGACCAATTCCTTATAAGTATATTATATATAATGTTTCTTGTTTTTGTGTTAACATATTGAGAAAACTTCAAACTATAATGATCATTACCAAAAATGTTATATAACAGAGGACTGTTAAAGTTAACAGCTTTTAAAGTCAGCTGTTTTTGTCAAATAGAACGTGTTATTAAAACGCACTTTTCTGCAGTTTAATTTTATATTGTTACCGTTCAAAAAAATACCATTTTTTTTATGAAACTCAAAAAGGATACCAAATATACCGGCTTTTACTATATTTTGGTTGAACTAATATTTTGTATTAGTGTATGTTTCATTCATATTTCGGATGTCTAGGAATGGTTCTCAAATGTACTTGTCTTAGAATGCACTCGGAAAAATTTCCAACTTTGCGGAGATTTATAGAAAGAATAATGGGGAATGCAATGGTACGTCTAAGTGTATGTCGTAATGCCATTAATTCTGAACTAAAAGCATTCTGTCTTAAAGTCCTCTTATTCATACTATCAGCGTAATTTAATTTTTTGTAGATGCTTTTGGGTATATTAAAGCGGAACTGCGTGCATCACGAAATGCAGCTTCTCGCAAGAAAATGCCATTTTCAACTTCTTAAAGAGAAAATTAGAAAAACTTCATTGCTTGAGATTAAATACCATACTTAAAAAGCAAGTTATACTTTTTACCAAAATTTAAATGCTTAATGAAAGAAATGCATCAGGAACAAAAAAATCATATAAAATACCTTCGAAATGGTTACAAAAAAAAAACAGATCCAAGCTGCACGTTAATGATTCCACAGCCATGATGTCCTTATTTGGCGTACTTGTCGAACGAAGAGGAAGCAAAAAAAAAACAACAAACAGCATCTCCATTAATACCTCAGTAGCGCAACGTCGCACAGTGGGGCAGCGGGCCGAAAAGCCTTGCAAAAATCGTATCTTTTGAACCAATAAAGGTATTTAAAAAATTTAAAAAGCGCTCAATAGAAAACTTATTGAGCTAAAAAAAGTTTGAACAGTGTGTTCGGTCAACCGGGTTGTTTAAAATGTAAGTGCAAAGTTCACAAACGTTTCTGCTCATATTACACACATAAAATAAAAATTAAAAATACAATTTGTTTTCAATCTTATTTTTATATTGATACCACATTTTAATATGTTTAATTTCTGAACAAATTTACTTAATGTTGATACCAACATTTTTTATTTAGAGGTTATATTTCATTATTTCTTGTTGTTGTCATTTTTCTTTTAAGCATTCCTTAACATTTATTGTAATACTCAACAGACTTAATTTATTTTGAAACTGTAACTATTCTATTCGAAATCATTTTAAAATGCGTGGGTCTGATGATACTGCTTGCATGCTAAAAAGTCTACATCCCTTCTATGTAAATCGTAAATTTTTGCAGGAATAAAACTCTTAAATTTAAAATTGTATAATGAGGAGAATATATACACTTCAATGAGTAGGCATTACTCTAAATTAAGTCAACGAATTTGTCTTTCCGATTATGCCCAATCAAAAACAAGTAAGAAAGGCTACAGTCGAGCGAGCCGACTGTAAAAGACCCCGTACTCATTCTAGTGCGCGTTTTACCATACAAATAAGTAGTTTTCGAACGATTTGTCCTATGGGAGCTATAGGCTATAGTTGCCCGATCCAAACCAAACTTGGTGAGGATAGTTATAATGGTTCCATACACATAATGTGATAGTTTGGTTGCAATTGCTTAACTAAAACTTCATGCCTCCATACAAATCACCAATTTTCGGCCGATTTGTCCTATGGGAGCTATAGGATATAGTTGTCCGATCCGGACCAAACTTGGTGAGGATAGTTACAATGGTACCATACACATAATGTGCTAGTTTGGTTACAGTCGCTCTACTAAAACTTCATGCCTCCATACAAATCACCAATTTTCGGCCGATTTGTCCTATGGGAGCTATAGGCTATAGTTGTCCGATCCGGATCAAACTTGGTGAGGATAGTTATATAGGTACCGTACAAATAATGTGTGAATTTGGTCTCCCTAGCTCTAGCCGTTTTCAAGTTATGGTGATGTGAAAATAGTTTTTTACAATTTGCGGGGGCGGTAAGGGGCGTGGCAAAGATTTGAAATAAACTTGATCTGCTCGCGAAGCAGACGGACTTTCATTCCAAATTTGGTGGCTCTAGCTCTTGTAGTTTAAAAGATCTAGGTGATCATACAGACGGACGGACAGACGGACAGACGGACATCGCTATATCGTCTCGGCTGTTGATGCTGATCAAGAATATATATACTTTATGGGGTCGGCCACGCCTCCTTCTGCCTGTTACGCACATTTCGCTTCAGACAAACTTAATAGACCCCCATACTCTTTTTTAGAGTACGGGGTCTAAAAAAGAGAGATAAAACAATTGATATCTCACACCTTAAAAGAGGGGAATGGAAGAAGACGGCCGAAGTCAAGTTGAGAATTTCTTCTTCTTTTTTTAAATAATCAACAACATTAGCATATCTAATAAGCAAAACATATCGGAGCTGCAGATATTTTCTTCCAAATCCTCTTGGAATCGCACGTGTATTATCGATATATCGATATAGGATAGTACCAAAATAAACTCTGTCTACTTCATTTTACAATGCAGTTGAGAAATTCCATACTCATAGTGGTGTTCCTTCCTCATGGAATCATCCAGATTTGAAATTCTTTTTTTGCTTACTCTAAAACACAATTTCTTCAGCTACCTATTGCCAAAATGACTAAAGATGGGTAAAATCCTTACAAAATAACATTTGTTAAGGGTTACTATGTCTGGTATAATTTGCAAAAAGATTTTACGCAATTTTTTTTGTCAAACACACATGACGGAAATTACCATATTTGCTTGCGCTCTTCTTCTTCCATATCTCAGCTACGCATTTTTAGCGCGAGATTACATTAGTTTTCTGACTGTTTTTTCTAAACGGGCACGTTCGGGCAGAGCGTTGCGGCAAGAGCTGTTTGGTCACCATCAGCAATCAAATGTAACCTGCTTCAAGATTGGTGAGGTTGGACACATTTCAACCTATTGCAGTAAGCCCAAAATGGACAATGTTAAAGATGCGCACCAGGTAAAAGGAGTGCAGCTTTGCGAACTTATTGAGCCCAAAGGAGAGGTGGGTCATCAAGGCGAGACTTTTACGACATCGTTTGACTCTGAAGCAGAATGATTAAATGGTGAAAGAATTAACAATATAGTAATGTTGAAAGGTATTGGCAATGACAGCATTTGTAGTACATTGCAAATTCTTAGTAACGTAAAAATTAACAATCATTGTATTGAAATGCTATTCCATGTTTTGAGCGATGAATATTTGATGAACGATATTGTGATTGTTCGAGAAATACTGTCGCAGGGTTTTCATGTTATTATGTCACCTGGAAAATTTGAAATTGTTAGAACAAAATCTGTAAACTGTTGTTTAAATGATGATATATTTTTTAAATTGTATACTGAGCTTCTCGGTGGAGATAAAGATAAACTTAACAACTTATTGCATAAATACTTAAAATCTTTTACAAAGGGAATTTGTCCTTTTAGAGTCGATACAGGTGAAATGAAATTTAATAAGAAGGCCCCAGAAAAATGGTTCAAAGAAGACCATACAGGCTTTTCATAAATGAGAGAGAGTTGGTACGCGTTAAGATTAAAGAATTATTAGAATGCAATGTCAAAAGACCAAGTGGCTCGCCTTGTGCATGTCTAATAATGTTAGTGAACAAAAAGGACGGGTCTCATCGCTTGTGTGTCGATTACTGTGTACGGCTTTTGTCACCCCAGATGGCCAATACAAATTTTTGATAATGCCATTTGGCCTTAAAAATGCACCTTCCGTTTTTCAGCATAGTGTACATACGCTTGGAAAACTTGCAAATGCATTTGTGATTGTTTATGTCGATGACGTATTTGTGGTGGCTACAATTACTTTTGATCTCACGAAAGCTGTATTTTTGTTTAATATTAAAACGTGTTCGTTTCTCAAGTCGACAGTTCAATATTTGGGATATGAAGTGAGTGCAGGTCAAATTCGTCCAAACTCACTTAACTGCCCTACCGCCTCGTCAGTCGGTCTCTGGTTTAAGATAATTTATTGGATTAGCGACTTATTTTCGGCAAGTTATGGAAGGATTTTCATTTTTCATGAAGCCTATGTATCTTTTGAGATCGAAAAAGAAAGAGTATGTTTGGAAGCCAAAACATGAACAAATAAGACAAAAAGTTATTTCTATCCTTACACAGGAGCCGTTTTTCGTTATTTTTGACCTGAATATCCAATCGAATTGCATACTGATGAAAGTGCTTGTGGATATGTTACCATTTTGCTTTACAAAATCGATAAAAAACCTCATGTCGTTGCGTTTTTCAGTAAGACTGAGACTTTTAGAGACTATTGTGGCTATAAAGCATTTTCGTCATTATTTGATGGGTAGAGATTTTGTTGATTTTACCGATTGTAATTCACTAAAAATATCAAGAACTAAACGTGACTTTTCTCCCAGAGCACAAGGATGGTGGGCTTATTTACAGTCGTTCTCATTTGATTTGCAGTAAAAGTGAGGGTAAACGAACGGCTCATGCTGATTTCTTTTCCAGAAATCTCCCATCCGCTAATGTGATTGATACATGTAAAATTTCTGAAAAACAAGTTAATTTTGCAGATATCTAGTGATTTGCTTATGGCTGAACAACGGAAGCATTCCGATATTATTAATACTGTGAATAGACCAAAAGACAATTCTCTTTCTGTGGACATTGCTGAGGGAAGTGCGACTACACTCTCCCCGTGAGGGCGACTGGAAGCAGGTCCGTGGTACGGTCATATCTCTGGATGCTGACTAATGAAAGTCGGGCTAGAAGTAGAACACTTCTCTACAAAGTCACCTCAATCCAAAGGTGGAACAGCATATGCCCATGGATGCATGGTCGAGGGGGTGCTCAATCGCTAATATGCAGACTCTGGGTACCTGCCGACCCCCAGTTTCACTCTAGGCTTACTACATCAGAGCGGGCTATGAAGTTGCGAACCTCCCTTTGCCGCACACTCGTGGGATCTAAAATGGAACATTTAATTAAACAAAAACAACAACAAAATCAAAAAGCCAGCGGAGCCCGAGAAGATCCTGAGGCTGTTGCAAGTCTGCAAGCCCAACCATCCTATAGCAAACTGGAATGTGACAGAGGTGAAGGTAGCAGAGGGGCTGCCAAGGCTGGCCCTACTGGCCCTTGACGAGGTCTCTGCAGAGCTCCTGTCAAAGACGGAAGGATCCGTGGCCTACGGTTTCAAAAGGCCCAAATCCGTATTTTTAAAGCATAGGCGAAGGGGAAGAACTACTCCTCGTAGATCTATCGGACACGTTGGAAAGTCACGCCGCCCCAAGCCTCCATGGTGGACTCGCCCATTGGACGGGCTTCGTACTAAAGCCAGAAGTCTTTTCAACTAAGCCAAGAGACTTAACTTCGAAGAAAATTGGCTTAACAACAAGTCCTCCCTTGCTTTCTATAACAAAGAGTTACGCAAAGCCAAGCGCAACTCCTGATGTAGGTTCTGCTCAAACATAGAAGATACATGGACTTCAACCAGTGAGGGATCACTTGAACTTTTGGCGGAGGCCCATTTCCCAGGCTGCTCCGACATTCACTCGTCAGCTCCCCCACAGCTTCCCATGGGGGAGCCTGATTTTCCATCTACCCTATTTGGCAAGGACAACATTCTTGATGCAATCAAGAGTCCTCAGCCCTTCAAATCCCATGGCCCATTTCCCATGCTGCTCCGACAATCACTAGTCAGCTCCCCCACAACTTCCCATGGGGGAACCTAATTTTCCATCTACCCTATTTAGCAAGGACAATATTCTTGATGCCATCAAGACTTATACACGCTGGCGGTAGTCCACCTAGCTGGCAACAGAAGATCTATTTAGGTATATCCTCATCAGGTCTCATCTTCATCAGGAAACCATCCCATTGCAGCCCAAAAGACCGGATGAGTAACTCTCTTCGCTTCTTATCCAACTGTACCACGAACAATGGACTAGGGGTTAACCCTAGCAAAACTGAACTAGTCTTCTTTACCAGTAAGTATAAAATTCCCACAGTTAGACTCCCCACCCTATGCGGGGAAACCCTAAGACTAAGTGATAAAGCTAAGTATCTTGGTTTATACCTCGATAGGAAGCTTAATTGGAATGCGTGCTTAGAAAACAGAACACGGAAACCCTCAGTCGCTCTCCTTACATGCAGGAAAACGATCGTTAAACCCCTCACATCACCCGCTGGCTCTATACTGCCATAGTTCGCCCCATCCTCCTATACGGGATAATAGTCTGGTAGCCCGCTTTAAAAAAATAGGAGCACTCTTGCCAAGCGAAACAAAACACAGCGCATGGCAGGTCTCTTCACCCTGGGGGCTCTCCGCAAAACTCCCAGGGAGGCTGTAGACGCCATTCTATATTTACTCCCTCTAGACATCATGGGACGGAAAACAGCTACTCTATCAGCAATTAGGATGAGAAAAGCTAACCTCTGGAAGCCAAATGGCTTGGGCCAATCCAACATCCTGCCGAAGCTTCATTTCAACATCCAAGACACCGACTACAGCATTCCAACGGAATACACCAGTATCCCTTTTAAAGTGGTATTCCCATCAAGAGAGCAGGCAGCCCTTAAGTCATTAAAGCCTGTATCAAATATCTCAAAGCTACTTAACGAAAGTCGCAGATCTCTGATGGAGATGGCAGAACAGTTAGATATTATCCTTATATGGGTCCCGGGCCATAGTAATATAGCAAGGAATTGTGCTGCTGATGAACTCGCAAGACTAGGAACTGTTTTTACTCTCGACGACGAGAGTGAACATGTATCCAGGACCTTGGCGATGTGCAGGCTCTTGATCGAAAAACACTTCGAGCATCTAGCAGAGTCAAAGTGTCAGCGCATACTTAGTGCGTATGGTTGTAAGTGTACGCGCATAAATTTTTGGGTATTCCACCAGAAAGTGCGACCAAAACTCGCTGCGCTGAAGCAATGGCTAATAACATTGATTTTGATAATGCTGCAACACATACATATAATGTCAAATGTACATATATGTACATGTATATGTATGCATGTTTGCTTCAATGTGTTTAACCACATGTTCTATCCATTGTAATAGCACAATACCGATTTTAATACTGTAATCATATAATCGACTGTTCATTTCTTTCCCTTTGTGTTTGTTTCTTTTTAAGTGTCCATGCCACAATGCTATATACATACAATACAATACTTTTGAAATAACATTTACCGTCATCATTGGGGTCAATGGATAATCTATCCTTAAAAAAGGATCTCGCATCCAGACCTCTCTTTGCTTTTGCTTGTTATCCATATGAATTAGATGTTTGAAACTTCTTATAACGAACATTTTTAAATAATGTTGCTATGCACTTCTTTATTTATTTTTTTTTTTTTTTTGGTAACATGTGTTTTTTTCTTAATCAATTTTGGTTATACTAAGGAAGCAATATATAGTTAAAAAATTGTTCATTGAGTGGGCGTGGTCGGACTGTTTTGAATTCTAAAGGCTTACTATATATATTACATATTAGTGTCAATTGCAAAAGTTGCTACTCCCTATCTACACAATTGGTCAGTCAACAGTGCGGTGATTGGTTTTCAATTTTCTGCAAGAGATTTTATACATGTATGCATTATGTGGAAAATATGTTAAGATTTGGAAAACGCTATGCGCAGGGAAATAAAAGCCTTTGAATCGACAGGGATCCTTATATATGCAGATAATGTTAAACAAAAATTTTGTTGCTCTGCTTTAAATCCTTTCTCCACTAAATTGCTTTTTTAATTCAATAGTGATTTTTGGCCGCCATTTCTTATACAACGTATACCTAAGTATTACGTAATCAAGTAGTAGTCCGATCAAATTTTTGATTTTAACTCGTTTTAATTATATTAATAAAGGTACATGCTAAGCGCTGATCCGATCGACCTTAAAGAAACAAATTTGAACAAAAACAAATCTTGGGAGATCCAGTTTATACTTTATTTCATGTTTCTTTATTTAGAAAAGAAAAGGTCGACTCGTTCATTTTTCAATTAGACAGACGGATGTAGCTGTTTCTCATTTACCCGTGCGGTTCTTTTTTTCCAGACCCCGTACTCTAAAAAAGAGAAGAGCCACCAAATTTAGAATGAAAGTCCGTCTACTTCGCGAAAAACTATTTTCACATCTCCATAACATGGAAACTATGAGAGCTATCGTGACCAAATTCACACATAATGTGTATATCATGACTCTATATGTCCTTACCAAATTCGTTCCGGATCAGGCAACTATATATAGCGTATAGCTTCCATAGGACAAATTGGTCAAATATTGGTGATTTATATGGAAAAACGCGCACTAGAATGAGTACGGGATCTTTTACAGTAGGCTCGCTCGACTGTAGCCTTTCTTACTTT
>JAEIGM010000386.1:0-31897 GCA_018903735.1 Drosophila cardini
TATCTTATTTTTTCTACGTTTGACTCTAATTCCCCTCTTTAACTCCATGTTTAGCTCTTAACTCTCATCTGACCCCCACAAGCGATCCTTAATTCCTTCCCAGCTCATTGTTTAGCCCCAATCTGTCATTTAAACCCCACATATGACCCTTATTCCCCTACTAAACTCAACTTTTAGCTCCTATCTTAATTATATTCTCTGCGTTTAATCCTTATTCTCCTCTTTAATAAATGTTTAGCTTTTAACTGTCATCTGACCCCCACAAGCGACCCTAAATCCCTTCCTAGCTCAATGTAGCCCCTATCTGTCATTTAAACCCCACGTATGACCCTTATTCCCCTACTAAACTCAACTTTTAGCACATATCTTAATTATATTCTCTACGTTTGACCCTTATTCCTCTCTTTAACTCCATGTGTAGTCCATATCTCTCAACTAAACCCCACGTATGACCCCTGTTTCTATCATGAACTGAATTTTTAGCACATATCTTAATTATATTCTCTACGTTTGACCCTTATTCCCCTCTTTAACTAAATGTTTAGCCCAAATCTGTCATCTAAATTCCTTCCTAGTCAATGTACCCCTATCTGTCATTTAAACCCCACGTATGACCCTTATTCCCCTCTAAACTCAACTTTTAGCACATATCTTAATTATATTCTCTACGTTTGACCCTTATTCCTCTCTTTAACTCCATGTGTAGTCCATATCTCTCAACTAAACCCCACGTATGACCCCTGTTTCTATCCTGAACTGAATTTTTAACTCCTATCTTAATTATATTCTCTGCGTTTGACCCTTATTCCCCTCTTTAATACATGTTTAGCTTTTAACTGTCATCTGACCCCCACAAGCGAACCTAAATCCCTTCCTAGCTCAATGTAGCCCCTATCTGTCATTTAAACCCCACGTATGACCCTTATTCCCCTACTAAACTCAACTTTTAGCCCATATCTTAATTATATTCTCTACGTTTGACCCTTATTCCTCTCTTTAACTCCATGTGTAGTCCATATCTCTCAACTAAACCCCACGTATGACCCCTGTTTCTATCCTGAACTGAATTTTTAACTCCTATCTTAATTATATTCTCTACGTTTGACCCTTATTCCTCTCTTTAACTCCATGTTTAGTCCATAATCTGTCAACTAAACCCCACGTATGACCCCCTAGTTTCTATCCTGAACTCAATTTTTAGCTCTTATCTTAATTATATTCTCTACGTTTGACTCTTATTCCCCTCTTTACACTCCATGTTTAGCTCTTAACTGTCATCTGACCCCCACAAGCGACCCTAAATCCCTTCCTAGCTCAATGTTTAGCCCCTATCTGTCATTTAAACCCCACATATGACCCTTATTCCCCTACTAAACTCAACTTTTAGCTCCTATCTTAATTATATTCTCTACGTTTGACCCTTATTCCCCTCTTTAACTCCATGTGTAGTCCATATCTCTCATCTAAACCCCACGTATGACCCTTATTCCCCCTGTTTCTATCCTAAACTCAATTTTTAGCTCCTATCTTAATTATATTCTCTACGTTTGACCCTTATTCCCCTCTTTAACTCCATGTTTAGTCTCTTAACTTTCAGTATGACCCTAAACCCCACGTTTGCCCTTTTTCCTCCTTAGCTCAATTTTTAGCTCTTATCTTAATTATATTCTCTACGTTTGACCCTTATTCCCCTCTTTAACTCCATGTTTAGCCCAAATCTGTCATTTAATATGACCCCACATATCCCCCTTTCAGTCAATGTTTGCCCTCCTTAACTCAATTTTTAGCTCTTATCTTAATTATTTTTTCTACGTTTAATTCTTATTCCCCTCTTTAATAAATGTTTAGCTCTTAACTGTCATCTGACCCCCACAAGCGACCCTTAATCCCTTCCTAGCTCAATGTTAGCACCTATCTGTCATTTAAACCCTACGTATGACCCTTATTCCCCTACTAAACTCAACTTTTAGCACATATTATAATTATATTCTCTACGTTTGACCCTTATTCCTTTCTTTAACTCCATGTGTAGTCCATATCTCTCAACTAAACCCCACGCTTGACCCCTGTTTCTATCATGAACTAAATTTTTAGCACATATCTTAATTATATTCTCTACGTTTGACCCTTATTCCCCTCATTAACTAAATGTTTATCCCAAATCTTTCATCTAAACCTTCGTATGACCCTTATCCCCCTACTAAACTCAAGTTTTAGCACGTATCGAAATTATATTCTCTACGTTTGACCCTTATTCCTCTCTTTAACTCCATGTGTAGTCCATATCTCTCAACTAAACCCCACGCTTGACCCCTGTTTCTATCATGATCTAAATTTTTAGCACATATCTTAATTATATTCTCTACGTTTAACCCTTATTCCCCTCATTAACTAAATGTTTATCCCAAATCTGTCATCTAATCCTTCGTATGACCCTTATCCCCCCTTCTAAACTCAACTTTTAGCACGTATCTTAATTATATTCTCTGCGTTTGACACTTATTCTTCTCTTTAACTCCATGTGTAGTCCATATCTCTCAACTTATGCCCACGTATGACCCCTGTTTCTATCCTGAACTGAATTTTTAACTCCTATCTCAATTATATTCTCTGCGTTTAATCCTTATTCCCCTCTTTAATAAATGTTTAGCTTTTAACTGTCATCTGACACCCACAAGCGAAACTTATTCCCTTCCTAGCTCAATATAGCCCCTATCTGTCATTTAAACCCCACGTATGACCCTTATTCCCCTACTTAACTCAACTTTTGGCTCATATCTTAATTATATTCTCTGCGTTTGACCCTTATTCCTCTCTTTAATTCCATGTGCAGTCCATATCTCTCAACTAAACCCCACGTATGACCCAAGTTTCTATCCTGAACTGAATTTTTAGCTCCTATCTTAATTATATTCTCTAATTTTGACCCTTATTTTCCTCTTAAACTCCATATTTAGCCCATATCTGTCATCTAAACCTACGTATGACCCTTATTCCCCCTTTTAGCTCAATGGTTCGCCCTATTTAACTCAATTTTTAGCTCTTATCTTATATCTAATTTCTACGTTTGACTCTAATTTCCCTCTTTACTTGCGTGTTTAGCTCTTAGCTGTCATCTGACCCCCACAAGCGACCCTAAATCCCTTCCTTGCTCAATATAGCCCCTATCTGTCATTTAAACCCCACGTATGACCCTTATTCCCCTCCTAAACTCAAGTTTTAGCTCCTATCTTAATAATATTATCTGCGTTTGACCCTTATTCCCCTCTTTAACTCCATGTTTAGCTCTTAACTCTCATCTGACCCCCACAAGCGATCCTTAATTCCTTCCCAGCTCATTGTTTAGCCCCAATCTGTCATTTAAACTCCACATATGACCCTTATTCCCCTACTAAACTCAACTTTTAGCTCCTATCTTAATTATATTCTCTACGTTTGACCCTTATTTCCCTCTTTAACTCCATGTTTAGCAAAATCTTTTATCTTAACTTACGTATGACCTTAGCTCAATTTTTAGCTCTTATCTAATTACTTTTTTCTACGTTTGACTCTAATTCCCCTCTTTAACTCCATGTTTAGCTCTTAACTCTCATCTGACCCACACAAGCGATCCTTAATTTCTTCCCAGCTCATTGTTTGGCCCCAATCTGTCATTTAAACCCCACATATGACCCTTATTCCCCTACTAAACTCAACTTTTAGCTCCTATCTTAATTATATTCTCTGCGTTTAATCCTTATTCTCTTCTTTAATAAATGTTTAGCTTTTAACTGTCATCTGACCCCCACAAGCGACCCTTAATCCCTTCCTAGCTCAATGTAGAACCTATCTGTCATTTAAACCCTACGAATGACCCTTATCCCCTACTAAACTCAACTTTTAGCACATATTATAATTATATTCTCTACGTTTGACCCTTATTCCTCTCTTTAACTCCATGTGTAGTCCATATCTCTCAACTAAACCCCACGTATGACCCCTGTTTCTATCCTGAACTGAATTTTTAAGTCCTATCTAAATTATTTTCTCTGCGTTTAATCCTTATTCGCCTCTTAAACTCCATGCTTAGCTTTTAACTGTCGTCTGACCCCCACAAGCGACCTTAAATCCCTTCCTAGCTCAATGGAGTCCCTATTTGTCATTTAAACCCCACATATGACCCTTATTCCCCTACTAAACTCATTTTTTAGCTCCTATCTTAATTATATTCTCTACTTTTGAACCTTATTTCCCTCTTTAACTCCATGTTTAGCAAAAACTGTTATCTTAACTTACGTATGACCCTTAGTCCCCCTTTAAGTTCAATGGTTAATAAATGTTTAGCTTTTAACTGTCATCTGACCGCCACAAGCGAACCTAAATTCCTTCCTTCCTCAATGTAGCCCCTATCTGTCATTTAAACCCCACGTATGACCCTTATTCCCCTACTAAACTCAACTTTTAGCACATATCTTAATTATATTCTCTACGTTTGACCCTTATTCCTCTCTTTAACTCCATGTGTAGTCCATATCTCGCAAATAAACCACACGTATGACCCCTGTTTCTATCCTGAACTGAATTTTTAACTCCTATCTTAATTATATTCTCTTCGTTTGACCCTTATTCCTCTCTTTAACTCCATGTGTAGTCCATATCTCGCAAATTAAACCCCACGTATGACCCCTGTTTCTATCCTGAACTGAATTTTTAACTCCTATCTTAATTATATTCTCTTCGTTTGACCCTTATTCCTCTCTTTAACTAAATGTTTATCCCAAATCCTTTCATCTAAACCCCTTCTTCGTATGACCCCCTATGTTCCCCTATCCTAAACTCAAGTTTTAGCACATATCTTAATTATATTCTCTACGTTTGACCCTTATTCCCCTCTTTAACTCCATGTTTAGTCCATATCTCGTTATCTTACACGTATGACCCTTATTCCCCCTTTGTCATGGTTAGCCCTCCTTAACTCAATTTTTAGCTCTTATCTTAATTATATTCTCTACGTTTGACTCTTAATTCCCCTCTTTAACTCCATGTTTAGCTCTTAACTGTCATCTGACCCCCACAAGCGACCCTAAATCCCTTCCTAGCTCAATGTTTAGCCCCTATCTGTCATTTAAACCCCACGTATGACCCTTATTCCCCTCCTTAAACTCAAGTTTTAGCTCCATATCTTAATTATATTCTCTACGTTTGACCCTTATTCCCCTCTTTAACTCCATGTTTAGCAAAATCTTAACTCTCATCTTACCCCCACGTAGTGACCCTTATTCCCCTTTTAGCTCAATGGTTAGCCCCTATCTTCTTTAAACCACGTATGACCCTTATTCCCCTTTAGCTATTAACTCAATTTTTAGCTCTTATCTTATTACTTTTTCTACGTTTGACTCTAATTCCCCTCTTTAACTTCCATGTTTAGCTCTTAACTGTCATCTGACCCCCACAAGCGACCCTAAATCCCTTCCTAGCTCAATGTTTAGCCCCTATCTGTCATTTAAACCCCACATATGACCCTTATTCCCCTACTAAACTCAAGTTTTAGCTCCTATCTTAATTATATTCTCTACGTTTGACCCTTATTCCCCTCTTTAACTCCATGTTTAGCTCTTAACTCTCATCTGACCCCCACAAGCGATCCTTAATTCCTTCCCAGCTCATTGTTTAGCCCCAATCTGTCATTTAAACCCCACATATGACCCTTATTCCCCTACTAAACTCAACTTTTAGCTCCTATCTTAATTATATTCTCTACGTTTGACCCTTATTTCCCTCTTTAACTCCATGTTTAGCAAAATCTGTTATCTTAACTTACGTATGACCCTTAGTCCCCCTTTAAGGTCAATGGTTTTCCCTCCTTAGCTCAATTTTTAGCTCTTATCTAATTACTTTTTTCTACGTTTGACTCTAATTCCCCTCTTTAACTCCATGTTTAGCTCTTAACTCTCATCTGACCCACACAAGCGATCCTTATTTTCTTCCCAGCTCATTGTTTAGCCCCAATCTGTCATTTAAACCCCACATATGACCCTTATTCCCCTACTAAACTCAACTTTTAGCACCTATCTTAATTATATTCTCTACGTTTGACCCTTATTCTCTCTCTTTAACTACATGTTTAGTCCATAACTGTCATCTAAACCCCACGAATGACCCCTATTTCTATCCTGAACTGAATTTTTAGAACCTATCTGTCATTTAAACCCTACGTATGACCCTTATTCCCCTACTAAACTCAACTTTTAGCACATATCTATAATTATATTCTCTACGTTTGACCCTTATTCCTCTCTTTAACTCCATGTGTAGTCCATATCTCTCAACTAAACCCCACGTATGACCCCTGTTTCTATCCTGAACTAAATTTTTAGCTCCTATCTTAATTATATTCTCTACGTTTGACCCTTATTCCCCTCTTTAACTAAATGTTTAGCTTTTAACTGTCATCTGACCCCCACAAGCGACCCTAAATCCCTTCCTAGCTCAATGTTTAGCCCCTATCTGTCATTTAAACCCCACGTATGACCCTTATTCCCCTACTAAACTCAACTTTTAGCACATATCTTAATTATATTCTCTACGTTTGACCCTTATTCCTCTCTTTAACTCCATGTGTAGTCCATATCTCTCAACTAAACCCCACGTATGACCCTTATTCCCCTCTTTTCAATGTCTTTCTTCTGAACTGAATTTTTAACTCCTATCTTAATTATATTCTCTACGTTTGACCCTTATTCCCCTCTTTAACTACATGTTTGGCTCTTAACTGTCATCTGACCCCCACAACCTAAATCCCTTCCTACTCAATGTAGCCCCTATCTGTCATTTAAACCCCACGTATGACCCTTATTCCCTACTAAACTCAATTTTTAGCTCCTATCTTAATTATATTCTCTACGTTTGACCCTTATTCCCCTCTTTAACTCCATGTTTAGCTCTTAATCTGTCATCTGACCCCCACAAGTGACCCTTAATCCCTTCCTAGCTCAATGTAGCCCCTATCTGTCATTTAAACCCCACGTATGACCATTTTTTCCGTACTAAACTCAACTTTTAGCTCATATCTTAATTATATTCTCTACGTTTGACCCTTATTCCCCTGTTTAACTAAATGTTTAGCCCAAACTGTCATCTAATCCCTCGTATGACCCTCAATTTTTCCCCTATCTTAAACTCAATTTTTATCTGACTCTTTTTAGCTCTTATCTTAATTATATTCTCTACGTTTGACCCTTATTTCCCTCTTTAACTCCATGTTTAGCCCATATCTGTCATTCTAAACCCCACGTATGACCCTTATTCCCCTATCCCTAAACTCAATTTTTAGCTCCTATCTTAATTATATTATCTACGTTTGACCCTTAATTCCCCTCTTTAACTCCATGTTTAGCTCTTAACTGTCATCTGACCCCCACAAGCGACCCTAAATCCCTTCCTAGCTCAATGTAGCCAATATCTGTCATTTAGCCCCTATCTGTCATTTAAACCCCACATATGACCCTTATTCCCCTACTAAACTCAACTTTTAGCTCCTATCTTAATTATATTCTCTACGTTTGACCCTTATTTCCCTCTTTAACTCCATGTTTAGCAAAATCTGTTATCTTAAACTTACGTATGACGTCCCCTTTTAGGTCAATGGTTTTCCCTCCTTAGCTCAATTTTTAGCTCTTATCTAATTACTTTTTTCTACGTTTGACTCTAATTCCCCTCTTTAACTCCATGTTTAGCTCTTAACTCTCATCTGACCCACACAAGCGATCCCTATTTTCTTCCCAGCGCATTGTTTAGCCCCAATCTGTCATTTAAACCCCACATATGACCCTTATTCCCCTACTAAACTCAACTTTTAGCTCCTATCTTAATTATATTCTCTGCGTTTAATCCTTATTCTCTTCTTTAATAAATGTTTAGCTTTTAACTGTCATCTGACCCCCACAAGCGACCCTTAATCCCTTCCTAGCTCAATGTTTAGCCCCTATCTGTCATTTAAACCCCACGTATGACCCTTATTCCCCTACTAAACTCAACTTTTAGCACATATCTTAATTATATTCTCTACGTTTGACCCTTATTCCTCCTCTCTTTAACTCCATGTGTAGTCCATATCTCTCAACTAAACCCCACGCTATGACCCCTGTTTCTATCCTGAACTAAATTTTTAGCACATATCTTAATTATATTCTCTACGTTTGACCCTTATTCCCCTCTTTAACTAAATGTTTATCCCATATCTTTCATCTAAACCCTTCGTATGACCCTTATTCCCCTACTAAACTCAATTTTTAGCACGTATCTTAATTATATTCTCTACGTTTGACCCTTATTCCTCTCTTTAACTCCATGTGTAGTCCATATCTCTCAACTAAACCCCACGTATGACCCTTGTTTCTATCCTATGAACTCAATTTTTAGCACCTATCTTAATTATATTCTCTACGTTTGACCCTTATTCCCCTCTTTAACTCCATGTTTAGCCCAAATCTGTCATCTATATCCTACGTATGACCCTTATTCCCCCTTTTAGCTCAATGGTTAGCCCTTTTCCTTAACTCAATTTTTAGCTCTTATCTTAATTCTATTTTCTACGTTTGACTCTAATTCCCCTCTTTAATCCATGTTTAGCTCTTAACTGTCATCTGACCCCCACAAGCGACCATAAATCCCTTCCTAGCTCAATGTTTAGCCCCTATCTGTCATTTAAACCCCACGTATGACCCTTATTCCCCTACTTAACTCAAGTTTTAGCTCCTATCTTAATTATATTCTCTGCGTTTGACCCTTATTCCCCTCTTTAACTCCATGTTTAGTCCATATCTCTCAACTAAACCCCACGTATGACCCCTGTTTCTATCCTGAACTGAATTTTTAGCTCTCTATCTTAATTATATTCTCTAATTTTGACCCTTTATTTTCCCTTAAACTCCATGTTTAGCCCATATCTGTCATCTAAACCCCACGTATGACCCTTATTCCCCTTTTAGCTCAATTTTTTAGCTCCTATCTTATATTATATTCTCTACGTTTGACTCTAATTTCCCTCTTTACTTCCATGTTTAGCTCTTAACTGTCATCTGACCCCCACAAGCGACCATAAATCCCTTCCTAGCTCAATGTTTAGCCCCTATCTGTCATTTAAACCCCACGTATGACCCTTATTCCCCTCCTTAACTCAAGTTTTAGCTCCTATCTTAATTATATTCTCTGCGTTTGACCCTTATTCCCCTCTTTAACTCCATGTTTAGCTCTTAACTCTCATCTGACCCCCACAAGCGATCCTTAATTCCTTCCCAGCTCATTGTTTAGCCCCAATCTGTCATTTAAACCCCACATATGACCCTTATTCCCCTACTAAACTCAACTTTTAGCTCCTATCTTAATTATATTCTCTACGTTTGACCCTTATTTCCCTCTTTAACTCCATGTTTAGCAAAATCTGTTATCTTAACTTACGTATGACCCTTATCCCCTTTTAGTCAATGGTTACCCTCCTTAGCTCAATTTTTAGCTCTTATCTTAATTACTTTTTTCTACGTTTGATTCTAATTCCCCTTTTTAACTCCATGTTTAGCTCTTAACTCTCATCTGACCCCCACAAGCGACCCTAAATCCCTTCCTAGCTCAATGTTTAGCCCCAATCTGTCATTTAAACCCCACATATGACCCTTATTCCCCTACTAAACTCAACTTTTAGCTCCTATCTTAATTATATTCTCTGCGTTTGACCCTTATTCCCCTCTTTAATAAATGTTTAGCTTTTAACTGTCATCTGACCCCCACAAGCGACCCTAAATCCCTTCCTAGCTCATTGTGTAGCCCCTATCTGTCATTTAAACCCCACACGTATGACCCTTATTCCCCTACTAAACTCAACTTTTAGCACATATCTTAATTATATTCTCTACGTTTGACCCTTATTCCTCTCTTTAACTCCATGTGTAGTCCATATCTCTCAACTAAACCCTACGTATGACCCCTGTTTCTATCCTGAACTGAATTTTTAGCTCCTATCTTAATTATATTCTCTACGTTTGACCCTTATTCCCCTCTTTAACTAAATGTTTAGCTTTTAACTGTCATCTGACCCCCACAAGCGACCCTAAATCCCTTCCTAGCTCAATGTAGCCCCTATCTGTCATTTAAACCCCACGTATGACCCTTATTCCCCTACTAAACTCAATTTTTAGCACCTATCTTAATTATATTCTCTACGTTTGACCCTTATTCCTCTCTTTAACTCCATGTGTAGTCCATATCTCTCAACTAAACCCTACGTATGACCCCTGTTTCTATCCTGAACTGAATTTTTAGCTCCTATCTTAATTATATTCTCTGCGTTTGACCCTTATTCCCCTCTTTAACTAAATGTTTAGCTTTTAACTGTCATCTGACCCCCACAAGCGACCCTAAATCCCTTCCTAGCTCAATGTAGCCCCTATCTGTCATTTAAACCCCACGTATGACCCTTATTCCCCTACTAAACTCAACTTTTAGCACATATCTTAATTATATTCTCTACGTTTGACCCTTATTCCTCTCTTTAACTCCATGTGTAGTCCATATCTCTCAACTAAACCCCACGTATGACAACTGTTTCTATCATGAACTAAATTTTTAGCACATATCTTAATTTTATTCTCTACGTTTGACCCTTATTCCCCCCTTTAACCAAATGTTTAGCCCAAATCTGTCATCTAATCCTTCGTATGACCCTTATTCCCCCTACTAAACTCAACTTTTAGCACGTATCGTAATTATATTCTCTACGTTTGACCCTTATTCCTCTCTTTAACTCCATGTGTAGTCCATATCTCTCAACTTAACCCACGTATGACCCCAGTTTCTATCCTTAATTGAATTTTTAACTCCCATCTTAATTATATTCTCTACGTTTGACCCTTATTCCTTCTTGTAATAAATGTTTAGCTTTTAACTGTCATTCTGACCCCCACAACGAACCTAAATCCCTTCCTAGCTCAATGTAGCCCCTATCTGTCATTTAAAACCCACGTATGACCCTTATCCCCTCTACTAAACTCAACTTTTAGCACATATCTTAATTATATTCTCTACGTTTGACCCTTATTCCTCTCTTTAACTCCATGTGTAGTCCATATCTCTCAACTTAACCCCACGTATGACCCCTGTTTCTATCCTGAACTGAATTTTTAACTCCTATCTTAATTATATTCTCTACGTTTGACCCTTATTCCCCTCTTTAACTAAATGTTTAGCCCAAATCTGTCATCTAATCCTTCGTATGACCCTTATTCCCCCTACTTAACTCAACTTTTAGCACGTATCTTAATTATATTCTCTACGTTTGACCCTTATTCCTCTCTTTAACTCCATGTGTAGTCCATATCTCTCAACTTAACCCCACGTATGACCCCTGTTTCTATCCTGAACTGAATTTTAAGCACATATCTTAATTAAATTCTCTTCGTTTGACCCTTATTCCCCTCTTTAACTAAATGTTTAGCCCAAATCTGTCATCTAATCCTTCGTATGACCCTTATTTCCCCTTTTAGCTCCATGGTTAGCCCTCCTTAACTCAATTTTTAGCTCTTATTTTATTTCTATTTTCTACGTTTGACTCTTATTTCCCTCTCTACTTCCATGTTTAGCTCTTAACTGTCATCTGACCCCCACAAGCGACCCTAAATCCCTTCCTAGCTCAATGTAGCCCCTATCTGTCATTTAAACCCCACGTATGACCCTTATTCCCCTACTAAACTCAACTTTTAGCACATATCTTAATTATATTCTCTACGTTTGACCCTTATTCCCCTCTTTAACTCCATGTGTAGTCCATATCTCTCAACTAAACCCCACGTATGACCCTTGTTTCTATCCTGAACTGAATTTTTAACTCCTATCTTAATTATATTCTCTACGTTTGACCCTTATTCCCCTCTTTTATTAAATGTTTAGCTTTTAACTGTCATCTGACCCCCACAAGCGAACCTAAATCCCTTCCTAGCTCAATGTAGCCCCTATCTGTCATTTAAACCCCACGTATGACCCTTATTCCCCTACTAAACTCAACTTTTAGCACATATCTTAATTATATTCTCTACGTTTGACCCTTATTCCTCTCTTTAACTCCATGTGTAGTCCATATCTCTCAACTAAACCCCACGTATGACCCCTGTTTCTATCCTGAACTGAATTTTTAACTCATATCTTAATTATATTCTCTACGTTTGACCCTTATTCCCCTCTTTAACTAAATGTTTAGCTTTTAACTGTCATCTGACCCCCACAAGCGACCCTAAATCTTCTTTTCCTTCCTAACTCAATTTTAGCCCATATCTGTCATTTAAACCTCACGTTTGACCCTTATTCCTTATCCTTTTAACTAAATGTTTAGCCCAAATCTGTCATCTAATCCTTCGTTATGACCCTTATTTCCCCTTTAAGCTCCATGGTTAGCCCTCCTTAACTCAATTTTTAGCTCTTATTTTATTTCTATTATTCTACGTTTGACTCTAATTTCCCTCTCTAACTTCCATGTTTAGCTCTTAACTGTCATCTGACCCCCACAAGCAACCCTAAATCCCTTCCTAGCTCAATGTAGCCCCTATCTGTCATTTAAACCCCACGTATGACCCTTATTCCCCTACTAAACTCAACTTTTAGCTCCTATCTTAATTATATTCTCTACGTTTGACCCTTATTCCTCTCTTTAACTCCATGTGTAGTCCATAACTCTCAACTAAACCCCACGTATGACCCCTGTTTCTATCCTGAATTAAATTTTTAACTCCTATCTTAATTATATTCTCCACGTTTGACCCTTATTTTCCTCTTTAACTCCATATTTAGCCCATATCTGTTACCTTAACCTTCGTGTGACCCTTTCTTCCCCCTTTAAGCTCAATTGTTCGCCCTCCTTAACTCAATTTTTAAGCTCTTATTTTATTTCTATTTTCTACGTTTGACTCTAATTTCCTTCTCTACTTCCATGTTTAGCTCTTAACTGTCATCTGACCCCCACAAGTGACCCTAAATCCCTTCCTAGCTCAATGTAGCCCCTATCTGTCATTTAAACCCCACGTATGACCCTTATTCCCCTACTAAACTCAACTTTTAGCTCCTATCTTAATTATATTCTCTACGTTTGACCCTTATTCCCCTCTTTAACTCCATGTGTAGTCCATATCTCTCAACTAAACCCCACGTATGACCCCTGTTTCTATCATGAACTGAATTTTTAGCACATATCTTAATTAAATTCTCTACGTTTGACCCTTATTCCCCTCTTTAACTAAATGTTTAGCCCAAATCTGTCATCTAATCCTTCGTATGACCCTTTTTCCCCCTTTTAGTTCAATGGTTAGCCCTCCTTAACTCAATTTTTAGCTCTTATTTTATTTCTATTTTCTACGTTTGACTCTAATTTCCCTCTCTACTTCCATGTTTAGCTCTTAACTGTCATCTGACCCCCACAAGCGAACCTAAATCCCTTCCTAGCTCAATGTAGCCCCTATCTGTCATTTAAACCCCACGTATGACCCTTATCCCCTACTAAACTCAACTTTTAGCACATATCTTAATTATATTCTCTACGTTTGACCCTTATTCCTCTCTTTAACTCCATGTGTAGTCCATATCTCTCAACTTAACCCCACGTATGACCCCTGTTTCTATCCTGAACTGAATTTTTATCTCCTATCTTAATTATATTCTCTACGTTTGACCCTTATTCCCCTCTTTAACTAAATGTTTAGCCCAAATCTGTCATCTAATCCTTCGTATGACCCTTATTCCCCCTACTTAACTCAACTTTTAACCCGTATCGTAATTATATTCTCTACGTTTGACCCTTAATCCTCTCTTTAACTCCATGTGTAGTCCATATCTCTCAACTTAACCCCATGTATGACCCCTGTTTCTATCATGAACTGAATTTTAAGCACATATCTTAATTTAATTCTCTTCGTTTGACCTTATTCCCCTCTTTAACTAAATATTTAGCCCAAATCTGTCATCTAATCCTTCGTATGACCCTTATTCCCCTTTTAAGCTCCATGGTTAGCCCTCCTTAACTCAATTTTTAGCTCTTATTTTATTTCTATATTCTACGTTTGACTCTTATTTCCCTCTCTACTTCCATGTTTAGCTCTTAACTGTCATCTGACCCCCACAAGCGACCCTAAATCCCTTCCTAGCTCAATGTAGCCCCTATCTGTCATTACAACCCACGTATGACCCTTATCCCCTACTAAACTCAACTTTTAGCACATATCTTAATTATATTCTCTACATTTGACCCTTATTCCTCTCTTTAACTCCATGTGTAGTCCATATCTCTCAACTTAACCCCACGTATGACCCCTGTTTCTATCCTGAACTGAATTATTAACTCCTATCTTAATTATATTCTCTACGTTTGACCCTTATTGCCCTCATTTATAAATCTTTAGCTTTTAACTGTCATCTGATCCCCACAAGCGAACCTTAATCCCTTCCTAGCTCAATGTAGCCCCTATCTGTCATTAAAACCCACGTATGACCCTTATCCCCTACTAAACTCAACTTTTAGCACATATCTTAATTATATTCTCTACATTTGACCCTTATTCCTCTCTTTAACTCCATGTGTAGTCCATATCTCTCAACTAAACCCCACGTATGACCCCTGTTTCTGTCCTGAACTGAATTTTTTACTAATATCTTTATTATATTCTCTGCGTTTAATCCCTATTCCCCTCTTAAATAAATGTATAACTTTTAACTGTCATCTGACCCCCACAAGCGACCCTAAATCCCTTCCTAGCTCAATGTAGCCCATATCTGTTATTTAAACCCCACGTTTGACCCTGATTCCCCTCTTTAACTAAATGTTTAGCCCAAATGTGTCATCTAATCCTTCGTATGACCCTTTTTCCCCCTTTTAGCTCAATGGTGAGCCCTCCTTAACTCAATTTTTAGCTCTTATTTTATTTATATTTTCTACGTTTGACTCCAATTTCCCTCTCTACTTCCATGTTTAGCTCTTAACTGTCATCTGACCCCCACAAGCGACCCTAAATCCCTTCCTAACTCAATGGAGCCCATATCTGTCATTTAAACCGCACGTTTGACCCTTATTCCCCTCTTTAACTAAATGTTTAGCCCAAATCTGTCATCTTATCCTTCGTATGACCCTTATTCCCCTTTAAGCTCCATGGTTAGCCCTCCTTAACTCAATTTTTAGCTCTTATTTTATTTCTATATTCTACGTTTGACTCTAATTTTCCTCTCTACTTCCATGTTTAGCTCTTAACTGTCATCTGACCCTCACAAGCAACCCTTAATCCCTTCCTAGCTCAATGTAGCCCCTATCTGTCATTTTAACTCCACGTATGAGCCTTATTTCCCTAGTAAACTCAAGTTTTAGCTCCTATCTTAATTTTATTCTCTGCGTTTGACCCTTATTCCCCTCTTAAACTCCATGTTTAGCTCTTAACTCTTATCTGACCCCCACAAGCGACCCTAAATCCCTTTCTAGCTCAATGTAGCCCCTATCTGTCATTTAAACCCCACGTATGACCCTTATCCCCTACTAAACTCAACTTTTAGAACATATCTTAATTATATTCTCTGCGTTTGACTCTTATTCCTCTCTTTAACTTCATGTGTAGTCCATAACTCTCAACTAAACCCCACGTATGACCCCTGTTTCTATCCTGAATTGAGTTTTTAACTCCTATCTTAATTATATTCTCCACGTTTGACCCTTATTTTCCTCTTTAACTCCATATTTAGCCCATATCTGTTACCTTAACCTTCGTGTGACCCTTCTTCCCCCTTTAAGCTCAATTGTTCGCCCTCCTTAACTCAATTTTAAGCTCTTATTTTATTTCTATTTTCTACGTTTGACTCTAATTTCCTTCTCTACTTTCATGTTTAGCTCTTAACTGTCATCTGACCCCCACAAGTGACCCTAAATCCCTTCCTAGCTCAATGTAGCCCCTATCTGTCATTTAAACCCAACGTATGACCCTTATTCCCCTACTTAACTCAACTTTTAGCTCCTACCTTAATTATATTCTCTGCGTTTGACCCTTATTCCCCTCTTTAACTCCATGTGTAGTCCATATCTCTCAACTAAACCCCATGTATGACCCCTGTTTCTATCATGAACTGAATGTTTAGCACATTTCTTAATTAAATTCTCTACGTTTGACCCTTATTCCCCTCTTTAACTAAATGTTTAGCCCAAATCTGTCATCTAATCCTTCGTATGACCCTTTTTCCCCCTTTTAGTTCAATGGTTAGCCCTCCTTAACTCAATTCTTAGCTCTTATTTTATTTCTATTTTTTACGTTTGACTCTAATTTCCCTCTCTACTTCCATGTTTAGCTCTTAACTGTCATCTGACCCCCACAAATGACCCTAAATCCCTTCCTAGCTCAATGTAGCCCATATCTGTCATTTAAACCCCACGTTTGACCCTTATTCCCCTCTTTAACTAATTGTTTAGCCCAACTCTGTAATTATATTCTCTACGTTTGACCCTTTTTCCCCTTTTTAGCTCAATGGTTCGTCCTTAACTCAATTTAAATCTGTTCATCTTAAACCCATTTTCAGTTATGACTCTATTTTTCCTCTCTAAACTCAATTTTTAGCTCCTATCCTAACTCTATTGTTTATCTTTGACCCTTATTCCCCTCATTAAATCCATGTTTAGCCCAAATCTGTCATTTAAACCCCACGAGTGACCCTTATTCCCCTACTCAACTCAACTTTTAGCTCCTATTTTAATTATATTCTCTGCGTTTGACCCTTATTCCCCTCTTTAACTCCATGTTTAGCTCTTAACTCTCATTTGACCCCCACGAGTGACCCTTAATTCCTTCCTAGCTCATGTGTAGCCCCTATCTGTCAATTAAAACCCCACGTATGACCCTTATTCCCCTACTAAACTCAACTTTTAGCTCCTATCTTAATTATATTCTCTACGTTTGACCCTTATTTCCCTCTTTAACTCCATGTTTAGCCAAAACCTGTCATCTTAACCTACGTATGACCCTTATTCCCCCTTTTAGCTCAATGGTTAGCCCTCCTTAACTCAATTTTTAGCTCTTATCTTAGTTCTATTTTCTACGTTTGACTCTAATTCCCCTCTTTACTTCCATGTTTAGCTCTTAACTGTCATCTGACCCCCACAAGCAACTCTTTGTCCCTTCCTAGCTCAATGTAGCCCCTATCTGTCATTTTAACCAAAAATATGACCCTTATTCCCCTCCTAAACTCAAGTTTTAGCTAATATCTTAATTATATTCTCTGCGTTTGACCCTTATTCCCCTCTTTAATAAATCATTAGCTCTTAACTATCATCTGACCCCCACAAGCGACCTTAATCCCTTCCTAGCTCAATGTAGCCCCTATCTGTCATTTTAAACAAAAATATGACCCTTATTCCCCTCCTAAACTCAAGTTTTAGCTCTATCTTAAATATATTCTCTGCGTTTGACCCTTATTCCCCTCTTTAACGCCATGTTTAGCTCTTAACTCTCATCTGACCCCCACAAGCGATCCTTAATTCCTTCCCAGCTCATTGTGTAGCCCCAATCTGTCAATTAAAACCCCACATATGACCCTTATTTCCCTACTAAACTCAACTTCTAGCACATATCTTAATTATATTCTCTACGTTTGAACCTTATTCCTCTCTTTAATTCCATGTATTGTCTATATTTCTCAACTTAACCTAACGTATGACCCCTGTTTCTATCCTGAACTGAATTTTTAACTCCTATCTTAATTATATTCTCTGCGTTTAATCCTTATTCCCCTCTTTAATAAATGTTTAGCTTTTAACTGTCATCTGACCCCCACAAGCGACCCTTAATCCCTTCCTTGCTCAATGTAGCCCCTATCTGTCATTTAAACCCCACGTATGACCCTTATTCCCCTACTAAACTCAACTTCTAGCACATATCTTAATTATATTCTCTACGTTTGAACCTTATTCCTCTCTTTAATTCCATGTATTGTCTATATTTCTCAACTTAACCTAACGTATGACCCCTGTTTCTATCCTGAACTGAATTTTTAACTCCTATCTTAATTATATTCTCTGCGTTTAATCCTTATTCCCCTCTTTAATAAATGTTTAGCTTTTAACTGTCATCTGACCCCCACAAGCGACCCTTAATTCCTTCCTTGCTCAATGTAGCCCCTATCTGTCATTTAAACCCCACGTATGACCCTTATTCCCCTACTAAACTCAACTTTTAGCACATATCTTAATTATATTCTCTACGTTTGAACCTTATTCCTCTCTTTAACTCCATGTGTAGTCCATATCTCTCAACTAAACCCCACGTATGACCCCTGTTTCTATCCTGAACTGAATTTTTAACTCCTATCTTAATTATATTCTCTGCGTTTAATCCTTATTCCCCTCTTTAATAAATGTTTAGCTTTTAACTGTCATCTGACCCCCACAAGCGACCCTTAATCCCTTCCTTGCTCAATGTAGCCCCTATCTGTCATTTAAACCCCACGTATGACCCTTATTCCCCTACTAAACTCAACTTCTATCACATATCTTAATTATATTCTCTACGTTTGAACCTTATTCCTCTCTTTAATTCCATGTGTTGTCTATATCTCTCAACTTAACCTAACGTATGACCCCTGTTCCTATCCTAAACTGAATTTTAAGCACATATCTTAATTATATTCTCTACGTTTGACCCTTATTTCCCTCTTTAACTCCATGTTTAGTAAAATCTGTCATCTTAACTTACGTATGACCCTCATTCCTCCTTTTAGGTCAATGGTTAGCCCTCCTTAACTCAATTTAAAGCTCTTATTTTATTTCTGTTTTCTACGTTTGACTCCAATTTCCCTCTTTTCTTCCATGTTTAGCTTTTAACTGTCATCTGACCCCCACAAGCAACCCTAAATCCCTTCCTAGCTCAATGTAGCCCCTATCTGTCATTTAAACCCCACGTATGACACTTATTCCCCTACTAAACTCAACTTTTAGCTCCTATTTTAATTATATTCTCTGCGTTTGACCCTTATTCCCCTCTTTAACTCCATGTTTAGTTCTTAACTGTCATCTGACCCCCACAAGCAACCCTAAATCCCTTCCTAGCTCAATGTAGCCCCTATCTGTCATTTAAACCCCACGTATGACACTTATTCCCCTACTAAACTCAACTTTTAGCTCCTATCTTAATTATATTCTCTAAGTTTGACTCTAATTCCCCTCTTTAGCTCCATGTCTAGCATAAATCTGTCATCTTAAACCCACGTATGACTGTTTTTCCTCTCATAAACTCAATTTTTATCTCCTATCCTAACTCTATTGTTTATCTTTGACCCTTATTCCCCTCTTTAAATCCATGTTTAGCACAAATCTGTAATTTAAACCCCACGAGTGACCCTTATTCCCCTACTCAACTCAACTAATAGCTCCTATTTTAATTATATTCTCTGCGTTTGACCCTTAATCCCCTCTTTAACGCCATGTTTAGCTCTTAACTCTCATTTGACCCCCACAAGCGATCCTTAATTCCTTCCCAGCTCATTGTGTAGCCCCAATCTGTCAATTAAAACCCCACATATGACCCTTATTCCCCTACTAAACTCAACTTTTAGCTCCTATCTTAATTATATTCTCTACGTTTGACCCTTATTTCCCTCTTTAACTCCATGTTTAGCAAAACCTGTCATCTTAACATACGTATGACCCTTATTCCCCCTTTTGGGTCAATGGTTAGCCCTCCTTAGGTCAATTTTTAGCTCTTATCTTAGTTCTATTTTCTACGTTTGACTCTAATTCCCCTCTTTACTTCCATGTTTAGCTCTTAACTGTGATCTGACCACCACAAGCGACCCTAAATCCCTTCCTAGCTCAATGTAGCCCCTATCTGTTATTTAAACCCCACGTATGACCCTCATTCCCCTCCTAGACTCAAGTTTAAGCTAATATCTTAATTATATTCTCTGCGTTTGACCCTTATTCCCCTCTTTAATAAATCATTAGCTCTTAACAATCATCTGACCCCCACAAGCGACCTTAATCCCTTCCTAGCTCAATGTAGCCCCTATCTGTCATTTTAACCAAAAATATGACCCTTAGTCCCCTCCTAAACTCAAGTTTTAGCTCTATCTTAAATATATTCTCTGCGTTTAACCCTTAATCCCCTCTTTAACGCCATGTTTAGCTTTTAACTCTCATCTGACCCCCACAAGCGATCCTTAATTCCTTCCCAGCTCATTGTGTAGCCCCAATCTGTCAATTGAAACCCCACATATGACCCTTATTCCCCTACTAAACTCAACTTTTAGCTCCTATCTTAATTATATTCTCTACGTTTGACCCTTATTTCCCTCTTTAACTCCATGTTTAGCAAAACCTGTCATCTTAACATACGTACGACCCTTATTCCACCTTTTAGCTCCATGGTTAGCCCTCCTTAACTCAATTTTTAGCTCTTATCTTATTTCTATTTTCTACGTTTGACTCTAATTCCCCTCTTTACTTCCATGTTTGGCTCTTAACTGTCATCTGACCACCACAAGCGACCCTAAATCCCTTCCTAGCTCAATGTAGCCCCTATCTGTTATTTAAACCCCACGTATGACCCTCATTCCCCTCCTAGACTCAAGTTTATGCTAATATCTTAATTATATTCTCTGCGTTTGACCCTTATTCCCCTCTTTAATAAATCATTAGCTTTTAACTGTGATCTGACCCCCACAAGCGAACCTAAATCCCTTCCTAGCTCAATGTAGCCCCTATCTGTCATTTATCCCCTACTAAACTCAACTTTTAGCACATTTCTTAATTATATTCTCTACATTTGACCCTTATTCACGTCTTTAACTCCATGTGTAGTCCATATCTCTCAACTAAACCCCACGTATGACTCCTGTTTCTATCATGAACTAAATTTTTAGCACATATCTTAATTTTATTCTCTACGTTTGACCCTTATTCCCCCCTTTAACTAAATGTTTAGCCCAAATCTGTCATCTAATCCTTCGTATGACCCTTATTCCCCCTACTAAACTCATCTTTTAGCACGTATCGTAATTATATTCTCTACGTTTGACCCTTATTCCATTCTGTAATAAATGATAAGCTTTTAACTGTCATCTGACCCCCACAAGCGAACCTAAATCCCTTCCTAGCTCAATGTAGCCCCTATCTGTCATTTTAACCCAACGTATGACCCTTATTTCCCTCTTTAACTCCATGTTTAGCAAAACCTGTCATCTTAACATACGTACGACCCTTATTCCACCTTTTAGCTCAATGGTTAGCCCTCCTTAACTCAATTTTTAGCTCTTATCTTATTTCTATTTTCTACGTTTGACTCTAATTCCCCTCTTTACTTCCATGTTTAGCTCCTAACTGTCATCTGACCCCCACAAGCGACCCTAAATCCCTTCCTAGCTCAATGTAGCCCCTATCTGTTATTTAAACCCCACGTATGACCCTCATTCCCCTCCTAGACTCAAGTTTAAGCTCCTACCTTAATAATATTCTCTGCGTTTGACCCTTATTCCCCTCTTTAATAAATCTTTAGCTCTTTACTGTAATCTAACCCCCACAAGCGAACCTAAATCCCTCCCTAGCTCAATGTGGCCCCTATCTGTCATTTAAACCCCACGTATGACCCTTATTCCCCTCCTTAACTCAAGTTTTAGCTCCTATCTTAATTATATTCTCTGCGTTTGACCCTTATTCCCCTCTTATCTCCATGTTTAGCCCTTTACTGTCATTTGACCCCCCACAAGCGAACCTAAATCCCTTCCTAGCTCAATGTAGCCCCTATCTGTCATTTATCCCCTAATAAACTCAACTTTTAGCACATTTCTTAATTATATTCTCTACATTTGACCCTTCTTCACGTCTTTAACTCCATGTGTAGTCCATATCTCTCAACTTTACCCCACGTATGACAACTGTTTTTATCATGAACTAAATTTTTAGCACATATCTTAATTTTATTCTCTACGTTTGACCCTTATTCCCCCCTTTAACCAAATGTTTAGCCCAAATCTGTCATCTAATCCTTCGTATGACCCTTATTCTCCCTACTAAACTCAACTTTTAGCACGTATCGTAATTATATTCTCTACGTTTGACCCTTATTCCTCTCTTTAACTCCATGTGTAGTCCATATCTCTCAACTTAACCCACGGATGACCCCAGTTTCTATCCTTAATTGAATTTTTAACTCCCATCTTAATTATATTCTCTACGTTTGACCCTTATTCCATTCTGTAATAAATGTTTAGCTTTTAACTGTCTTCTGACCCCCACAAGCGAACCTAAATCCCTTCCTAGCTCAATGTAGCCCCTATCTGTCATTAAAACCCATGTATGACCCTTATCCCCTACTAAACTCAACTTTTAGCACATATCTTAATTATATTCTCTATATTTGACCCTTATTCCTCTCTTTAACTCCATGTGTAGTCCATATCTCTCAACTTAACCCCACGTATGACCCCTGTTTCTATCCTGAACTGAATTTTTATCTCCTATCTTAATTATATTCGCTACGTTTGACCCTTATTCCCCTCTTTAACTAAATGTTTAGCCCAAATCTGTCATCTAATCCTTCGTATGACCCTTATTCCCCCTACTTAACTCAACTTTTAACCCGAATCGTAATTATATTCTCTACGTTTGACCCTTACTCCTCTCTTTAACTCCATGTGTAGTCCATATCTCTCAACTTAACCCCATGTATGACCCCTGTTTCTATCATGAACTGAATTTTAAGCACATATCTTAATTTAATTCTCTTCGTTTGACCTTATTCCCCTCTTTAACTAAATATTTAGCCCAAATCTGTCATCTAATCCTTCGTATGACCCTTATTCCCTTTTAAGCTCCATGGTTAGCCCTCCTTAACTCAATTTTTAGCTCTTATTTTATTTCTATATTCTACGTTTGACTCTTATTTCCCTCTCTACTTCCATGTTTAGCTCTTAACTGTCATCTGACCCCCACAAGCGACCCTTAATTCCTTCCTTGCTCAATGTAGCCCCTATCTGTCATTTAAACCCCACGTATGACCCTTATTCCCCTACTAAACTCAACTTCTAGCACATATCTTAATTATATTCTCTACGTTTGACCCTTATTCCCCTCTTTAACTCCATGTGTAGTCCATATCTCTCAACTAAACCCCATGTATGACCCCTGTTTCTATCATGAACTGAATGTTTAGCACACTTCTTAATTAAATTCTCTACGTTTGACCCTTATTCCCCTCTTTAACTAAATGTTTAGCCCAAATCTGTCATTTAATCCTTCGTATGACCCTTTTTCCCCCTTTTAGTTCAATGGTTAGCCCTCCTTAACTCAATTCTTAGCTCTTATTTTATTTCTATTTTCTACGTTTGACTCTAATTTCCCTCTCTACTTCCATGTTTAGCTCTTAACTGTCATCTGACCCCCACAAGCGACCCTAAATCCCTTCCTAACTCAATGGAGCCCATATCTGTCATTTAAACCGCACGTTTGACCCTTATTCCCCTCTTTAACTAAATGTTTAGCCCAAATCTGTCATCTTATCCTTCGTATGACCCTTATTCCCCTTTAAGCTCCATGGTTAGCCCTCCTTAACTCAATTTTTAGCTCTTATTTTATTTCTATATTCTACGTTTGACTCTAATTTTCCTCTCTACTTCCATGTTTAGCTCTTAACTGTCATCTGACCCTCACAAGCAACCCTTAATCCCTTCCTAGCTCAATGTAGCCCCTATCTGTCATTTAAACCCAACGTATGACCCTTATTCCCCTACTTAACTCAAGTTTTAGCTCCTATCTTAATTTTATTCTCTACGTTTGACCCTTATTCCTCTCTTTAACTTCATGTGTAGTCCATAACTCTCAACTAAACCCCACGTATGACCCCTGTTTCTATCCTGAATTGAGTTTTTAACTCCTATCTTAATTATATGCTCCACGTTTGACCCTTATTTTCCTCTTTAACTCCATATTTAGCCCATATCTGTTACCTTAACCTTCGTGTGACCCTTCTTCCCCCTTTAAGCTCAATTGTTCGCCCTCCTTAACTCAATTTTAAGCTCTTATTTTATTTCTATTTTCTACGTTTGACTCTAATTTCCTTCTCTACTTTCATGTTTAGCTCTTAACTGTTGTTTCGTCAGATGACTGACATTGAATTGAAGATTAGATTATTGTTTTATATTATGTTAGTTATAGTTATACAATGAAGTTTATAAAATAAGAATTACAAGAATTATATGAAGTTAGTAGCGAATAAGAATAGTTGAAGCAATTATAGTATATATTGTTAATTAAGTTAAGCTGTTAGTATGGCCGGTTGTGCGCTACAGTGTAAGCGGGTGTGGTGAAATAGTCGATCGAACCAATCGTCGGCTTTACACGCCTTACCCCGAGTCGGTCGTTTTTTCTTCGTTCTCCGCTTTAGACGCAGCAACTGCAGCAGACAACTCGACAGCCAACCCAATTGACAGCCGGCCAATAGCAAACAATAAATTAAAAATCGGTAAAGCAAATTAATTAATGTGGTGTTTTTATTTCCGCTCGAATGATAGAAATTAAATTCTAAAGTAGTGCACTAAAAAGTCCACCTACACAAACATACATACACATATCAAAAGAGAACAACTAATTTTATAGTTGTTCGGTCGTATAAACTCATACGATTTTTCATGGCGCCCGAGCAGGGACTTTTTTAGTGCATTATTTGTGATTAATTTCTACTTCGATCATTCCGAGCGGTTGCCGCGCAAGCGTGATAAAGAGAATACGAAAAAATTACAGTTCCACCACAAAACAGTTCACTTGTCGTGCAGTGAGCTCAAGTTTTACAGCTGTTGCTAGGCCCGTAAGTCTGTCAATTCTCGGCGCATACGTACATACACACACACATACATGGAAACAGTGGAGAAAAAGGAAACAAAAACTGCTGTTGACTCCCTTAGCAGCAATCAGGTATCGGTGCATAATTGTTTTAAAATACAAGTATTCAAGCACAAAAATTAGTTGGTGCTGATTACATTTATTTTAAACTTATGTACATGAATATGTGTTTGTGTTGTAATAATTCAATAAAATTATCGTTGTGATACATGGTGAAGTGCAGTCTGAGCGTTGTTAATTAGAGTGGACCTTGTTCAACAAACAGATAAATAAAATTTATAAAAAGTTGAACAATTGTGCGTTAGGGTGGACCAGTTTCGAGCTGATTTTAAATATTCTACTGCTGGAGCCAAATACTAACGCATTAGAGTGGACCTTGTTCAATAAATAAAAATTTACTAAAAGTTGAACAATTGTGCGTTAGGGTGGACCAGTTTCGAGCTGATTTTTGATAATCTACTGCTGGAGCCAAATACTAACACATTAGAGTGGACCTTGTAAGATAATTAAAATTTATCAAAGTTGAACTTTGTGCATTAGGGTGGACCAGTTTCGAGTTGATTTTTGAGAATTTACTGCTGGACACCAATACCACTACATTAGAGTGGACCTTGGTGATTAAAGAAAACATAAAAAAAAAAAAAAATTTTGGTTAAATTGCGTAAGCCAGTGAATCAAACTAGTGCAGTTTGATTGGAGTGAAATAGTTCAAGTTGATTTTCTTGGTGTTCTTTAATAAATTGTCTTAAAGAATTTAAGCAACTTGCGATGGCTCCCAGTGCTAGTTCAGACAGTTCGTTGGAAACACTTACAAAAAAACGTAAGAGTTTATTGAGCAGTATTCGGCGAATAGCAAAACTCATCGACAAAGGCTTGGTAACCAAGAATCGATTGGAAATTGAGTGTCGACTTCAAATATTAGACAAACATGTAGAGGAAGTGCTTAATATTCAAACTGACATCGAAACAATAGACGACGGAGATGTGGCCCGCGAAGAGGTTGAAGAACTTTGTATTATGACAAAGTGTCGTCTTAAATCCTTAAGTCCACCAGTGGGGGATACAAATCCTGCCGATTGCTCCGTTATGATGCCGTCTCATTCTCGTTTGCCAAAAATGTCACTTCCCAAATTCAGTGGTAAATATGCAGAGTTTAAAAACTTTATGAGTCTCTTCAATACTTTGGTGCATTCCGACAACTCTTTGCCAGATATCGAGAAATTTAACCATCTGATATCATGTCTTTCTGGTGCAGCATTAGGAACAGTCAAAGCGTTTCAGGTATCTGAGGAAAACTATCGGAAAGCGTTAGACAGCCTAAAACGAGTTTATGATAATCCATGCTTAATTTTCTTTGACAACATAGCGACTCTTTTTGATGTCCCTCGTATTACACAGCCGTCATCTGCTGCCCTTCGTCAATTAATCGATACAGTGTCGGCTGTATACGACTCGTTGTTGTCTTTAGGAGATCATGAATCAATCACACAGGCAATACTAATTCATTTAGTAATGACAAAAGTCGACCTTAAAACTAAGGCGAAATGGGAGGAACAACTAGATTACGACAAGTTGCCCCTTTGGCAAGAATGTCAATCAGTCCTCAATAGAAGATTCCAACAATTGGCCGGTGAAGAAGGATTCAAAGCAAAAGCTGTAAATCAAATACACGAACGTAAAGTCGATTCTAGAAAAAATTTAAGCCATTCGATGAATTGCACAACTCAGAAACTTAATTCTAAAATCATATGTGCGTATTGCCAGCTTGCCACTCATGATATTGCTACATGCCCAACGTTTGCAGCTATTGCAGTTCGCGAACGCTTTTCGTTTGTCAAAAGTGCCTCTCTTTGTATAAATTGCTTACAGAAAGGTCACACGGTCTCAAAGTGTAAAGGCCATAAGTGTGGAGTGTGTGGAAAATCGCATCATACACTTCTACATCGGTATGAAATATTGTCTCCGCCCTCTGATGTACCTCGAAATCAGTCAGCTCCTCATGCGATGCATGCAGCTTTGCCAGATAATGTGATTCTAGCAACAGCTATGGTTCGTGTAAAGCGTCGAGATGGGGAATACGTAATGGCAAGGGCTTTGTTGGACTCAGGTTCTCAAATAAACTTCATCACTGAAGAATTAGCAAAAAAGTTGTGTATCAAACAAGAAAATGTCTCAGTTAGTTTGCTTGGAATTGGAAAACAGGGAGTACAAGTAAACAAGAGAGTTCACACAACAGTTAAGTCGCGGTTCGAGTCCAAGGATGAATACTCAGCTAATTTCTGTGTTTTGAAATGTATCTCTGGCTATCAGCCTTCATGCGTAGTTAACATAGAAGATTGGAATATTCCGGCCAATTTACAGCTTGCTGATCCCACCTTTGATAAGCCGTATAAAGTGGATTTGTTAATAGGCGCAGAATCGTTCTTTGATCTTTTGTGTGTTGGTCAAATAAAACGGAAGGCAGAGCACCCCACGTTGCAAAAAACTCGTTTAGGGTGGGTTATATCAGGTCGATATACACGAGCTCCAAATTCAGGGTTGCAGACAGCACATGGTAGTTTCAATTGTCAAATGGAAGACTTATGCGATATTGACAGCACATTGCAAAAATTCTGGGTTGTTGAAGAATTGCCGGAAGGAGGCAGTAGTTCCACTCGCTATACTGAAGAGCAAAAGAAGTGCGAACAACATTTTGTTGATCATGTTCAAGTGAAACATGACGGTCGCTTTGAAGTAAAACTTCCCTTCAAAGGCGAACCTAAGGACTTAGGAGCATCGTTTGAAGTGGCAAAGCGTCGTTTTTTGTCCTTAGAAAGGCGATTACAAAAAGATGCGAATTTAAAGAAATTGTATTTGGAATTCATGGATGAATACTTGGCACTCGGCCATATGTCTAATACAGACAATAAAATTCCAACATCTCCTCACTATTTCATTCCGCATCAATGTTTAAATACGGTGACCTATGGAACTGCTCCGGCACCGTTCTTAGCTATAAGATGTTTAGCTAAGTTGGCAGAAATGAATGTAGAACAGGACCCACTGGCGGCTGCCGTGATTCGGCATGATTTTTACGTTGACGATTTACTAACTGGTGCTGGAAGTCTGGAAGAACTTCAAGTTGTAAAATCAAGCGTGTTTTCAATTTTAAAAAGTGCAGGATTCACGCTCACAAAATGGTTCTCCAATAGCCCTCAGCTATGTACTTCCGATAGCACAGAAAAGTCAATATACGTTGTTGATTCGGATCCAACGAAAACTCTCGGTATAAGATGGCATCCAAAAGAGGACGACTTTATGTTTGAGCTTGATAATTCGTTTACAAGTCTACGTGCAACAAAGCGAAATATCTTGTCCGTTTCTGCTCGTCTTTTTGATCCTTTAGGGTTACTTTGCCCATTGGTTACTCGAGTGAAAATGCTAATTCAAGAATTGTGGATTCAGAAGCTTGGCTGGGATGAATCTATACCCGTCAGATTAGATACAGAGTGGGATGATTTTAAAGCAAATTTGTTGCAACTTCCAGAGATTAAAATACCAAGATATGTGCATACTGCTAAGTCGATTCCAGTTCAACTTCATGTTTTTGCTGATGCCTCGTTAAGGGCTTATGGTGCATGCATTTATATTCGGATTCAGGATACGGACAAAGTGTTAGTTTCTCTACTGACATCCAAGTCGCGAGTTGCGCCAGTAAAAACAAAGTCGCTTCCTCGTCTGGAACTGTGTGCAGCGCATCTGGCTGCTGACTTACTCCACCGCATAAAGCCAATGCTGGTCAGTCCAATTGAAAAAGTGGTGTACTGGTCTGACTCTGAAATTGTTTTGCATTGGCTTCAAACACATCCTTCGTTATTATCTGTGTTCGTAGGAAATCGAGTTGCTCAGATTCAAGAGTGGTCTGAATCTGGGACATGGCGTCATGTGCCAACGAAGCAAAATCCTGCCGATATTGTCTCGCGGGGATCAACCGTTTCCGAGCTGCTTTCCTCAATCTGGTTTGTAGGGCCGTCGTTTTTATATAGCTCTGAAAATGAGTGGCCTGTGAACAACCATTTTGAGTTGCCAGAATTGACAAAAACTTTAGAGTTCAGGAAGACAGCGCTGACTTGCAGCACAGTTCAAGAGCCGAATGCGTTGGTTCAGTTCATTGAATCATCGTCTTCCTATCAACGAACATTGCGTGTATTTGGATATATCTTGAAATTTGTTCGGCTATGTCGTAAGAGTCAGCTTAAGAAGGATATAGTTCTTTCGCCAGCAGAACTAGATATGGCGTTTAAGAAAATTGTGCAGGTTATGCAGCAGTTTGAGTATCCTGACATTATAGAGAAGGTTCGCAAACGTCAGCTTCTCACCCCATGTCTGCAAAAGCTGAATCCCTTCGTAGAGGAGTTTAAGGACGAACAAATTGGGTTCAAGTTGCTAAGAGTTGGCGGAAGATTACTGCAAGCAGACATAGCTTATGATGCCAAATTTCCGTTTTTATTTAAGAAAACGAGCCACTTTATATCGATTTACGTTGCAAATATGCATCGAAAGAATTTCCATGTTGGTCCGAGAACGTTGGTCAGTTTATTAAGAGAAAAAAATTTGGGTAGTCAATGCTCGTGAGTTGTGTAGACAAGTTGTACGGAACTGCATTCATTGCTTTCGATATAAACCCAGAATGTTCTCCCAGATTATGGGGCAGTTGCCTGCTGACAGATTAAGAGCAGTTCGACCATTCACAGTGTGTGGGGTTGATTTCTGTGGGCCATTGCTAACAACGTTGAAGATTCGAGGCCGTCAGCCGTACAAGTCTTATGTAGCTGTGTTCGTCTGTTTTGCAACGAAAGCTGTTCATTTGGAATTGGTCAGTGATTTGTCAACTGATACTTTTTGGCTTGTTTTCAAAGGTTCACCGGACGAAGAGGAATGCCAACGACGGTGTACTGCGACAACGGGACGAACTTCGTAGGAGCAGCCAATCGGATGTGCCAAATGCAGGAAATGCTAAGAGGGGAGGAAGACACCGTGCGTCGCTACGCTTCCGAAGAAGGATGCAACTTTGCGTTCATACCGCCCAGGGCTCCTCACTTCGGCGGTCTATGGGAGGCCGCTGTCAAGTCTGCCAAGAACCTACTCCTACGAACGGCCGGAAACATTTTGTTAACCGCGGACGAGTTGACAACCTTCCTCGTAGGCGTGGAAGCCGTTCTGAATTCGCGGCCAATCGGTCCTCTGAGCGAAGACCCCAGCGACGGCGAAGCCCTGACACCAGCTCATTTGTTGATCGGTGGTCCATTGAAGGCCCTTCCTCCGCAACCAGTGATCGAAAAAATCACTTACTTGCGTCGATGGCAGCTTGTATGCTATCTCAAGCAAGAGTTCTGGCGGAAGTGGTTGAAGGAGTATGTGCGCAGCCTGCTGGTGCGATCCAAATGGACGAAGGAAGATCGCAACGCCCAGATCGGACAAATGGTTTTGGTGGCAGAGGACAATTGCGCACCACAAACGTGGCTGATGGGGCGCATAACCAGCGTACACGCAGGGCCGGACGGAAAGGTCAGGGTCGTCGAGCTACGCGCCACTAATGGCGCATTGATGAAGAGGCCAATTCACAAGTTGGCGCCGCTACCAATCTGTTGAAAGCCTGGAGCTGTTCAACGGGGCCGGTGTTTCGTCAGATGACTGACATTGAATTGAAGATTAGATTATTGTTTTATATTATGTTAGTTATAGTTATACAATGAAGTTTATAAAATAAGAATTACAAGAATTATATGAAGTTAGTAGCGAATAAGAATAGTTGAAGCAATTATAGTATATATTGTTAATTAAGTTAAGCTGTTAGTATGGCCGGTTGTGCGCTACAGTGTAAGCGGGTGTGGTGAAATAGTCGATCGAACCAATCGTCGGCTTTACACGCCTTACCCCGAGTCAGTCGTTTTTTCTTCGTTCTCCGCTTTAGACGCAGCAACTGCAGCAGACAACTCGACAGCCAACCCAATTGACAGCCGGCCAATAGCAAACAATAAATTAAAAATCGGTAAAGCAAATTAATTAATGTGGTGTTTTTTATTTCCGCTCGAATGATAGAAATTAAATTCTAAAGTAGTGCACTAAAAAGTCCACCTACACAAACATACATACACATATCAAAAGAGAACAACTAATTTTATAGTTGTTCGGTCGTATAAACTCATACGATTTTTCAACTGTCATCTGACCCCCACAAGTGACCCTAAATCCCTTCCTAGCTCAATGTAGCCCCTATCTGTCATTTAAACCCAACGTATGACCCTTATTCCCCTACTTAACTCAACTTTTAGCTCCTACCTTAATTATATTCTCTGCGTTTGACCCTTATTCCCCTCTTTAACTCCATGTGTAGTCCATATCTCTCAACTAAACCCCATGTATGACCCCTGTTTCTATCATGAACTGAATGTTTAGCACATTTCTTAATTAAATTCTCTACGTTTGACCCTTATTCCCCTCTTTAACTAAATGTTTAGCCCAAATCTGTCATCTAATCCTTCGTATGACCCTTTTTCCCCCTTTTAGTTCAATGGTTAGCCCTCCTTAACTCAATTCTTAGCTCTTATTTTATTTCTATTTTTTACGTTTGACTCTAATTTCCCTCTCTACTTCCATGTTTAGCTCTTAACTGTCATCTGACCCCCACAAATGACCCTAAATCCCTTCCTAGCTCAATGTAGCCCCTATCTGTCATTTAAACCCCACGTATGACACTTATTCCCCTACTAAACTCAACTTTTAGCTCCTATCTTAATTATATTCTCTAAGTTTGACTCTAATTCCCCTCTTTAGCTCCATGTCTAGCATAAATCTGTCATCTTAAACCCACGTATGACTGTTTTTCCTCTCATAAACTCAATTTTTATCTCCTATCCTAACTCTATTGTTTATCTTTGACCCTTATTCCCCTCATTAAATCCATGTTTAGCACAAATCTGTAATTTAAACCCCACGAGTGACCCTTATTCCCCTACTCAACTCAACTAATAGCTCCTATTTTAATTA
>JAEIGM010000663.1:0-14545 GCA_018903735.1 Drosophila cardini
TATTTTCGAATCCTCACATTTCGGGCCTTGATCTTAGCTATCTCTGTCAAAACTCAACCGATTTTGAATCGGAATACCATTTAATTCAATAATTTTCATTTATATCGACTCTGCATCAAAATAATCTTGATTTCGTCAATTTAAAATTTTTTTCATTTATTTTTTGTTTTTGCATTTTCTGGCGTTTCTAGAGGTCTTAGACGATTTTAGACGTTATTTTCGAATCCTCACATTTCGGGCCTTGATCTTAGCTATCTCTGTCAAAACTCAACCGATTTTGAATCGGAATACCATTTAATTCAATAATTTTCATTTATATCGACTCTGCATCAAAATAATCTTGATTTCGTCAATTTAAAATTTTTTTCATTTATTTTTTGTTTTTGCATTTTCTGGCGTTTCTAGAGGTCTTAGACGATTTTAGACGTTATTTTCGAATCCTCACATTTCGGGCCTTGATCTTAGCTATCTCTGTCAAAACTCAACCGATTTTGAATCGGAATACCATTTAATTCAATAATTTTTTTTTAATATCGACTCTGCGTCAAAATAATCTCTATTTCGTCAATTTACAATTTTTTCATTTATTTTTTGTTTTTGCATTTTCTGGCGTTTCTAGAGGTCTTAGAGGATTTTAGACGTTATTTTCGAATCCTCACATTTCGGGCCTTGATCTTAGCTATCTCTGTCAAAACTCAACCGATTTTGAATCGGAATACCATTTAATTCAATAATTTTCATTTATATCGACTCTGCATCAAAATAATCTTGATTTCGTCAATTTAAAATTTTTTCATTTATTTTTTGTTTTTGCATTTTCTGGCGTTTCTAGAGGTCTTAGAGGATTTTAGACGTTATTTTCGAATCCTCACATTTCGGGCCTTGATCTTAGCTATCTCTGTCAAAACTCAACCGATTTTGAATCGGAATACCATTTAATTCAATAATTTTCATTTATATCGACTCTGCATCAAAATAATCTTGATTTCGTCAATTTACAATTTTTTCATTTATTTTTTGTTTTTGCATTTTCTGGCGTTTCTAGAGGTCTTAGAGGATTTTAGACGTTATTTTCGAATCCTCACATTTCGGGCCTTGATCTTAGCTATCTCTGTCAAAACTCAACCGATTTTGAATCGGAATACCATTTAATTCAATAATTTTCATTTATATCGACTCTGCATCAAAATAATCTTGATTTCGTCAATTTAAAATTTTTTTCATTTATTTTTTGTTTTTGCATTTTCTGGCGTTTCTAGAGGTCTTAGACGATTTTAGACGTTATTTTCGAATCCTCACATTTCGGGCCTTGATCTTAGCTATCTCTGTCGAAACTCAACCGATTTTGAATCGGAATACCATTTAATTCAATAATTTTCATTTATATCGACTCTGCATCAAAATAATCTTGATTTCGTCAATTTAAAATTTTTTCATTTATTTTTTGTTTTTGCATTTTCTGGCGTTTCTAGAGGTCTTAGACGATTTTAGACGTTATTTTCGAATCCTCACATTTCGGGCCTTGATCTTAGCTATCTCTGTCGAAACTCAACCGATTTTGAATCGGAATACCGTTTAATTCAATAATTTTCATTTATATCGACTCTGCATCAAAATAATCTTGATTTCGTCAATTTAAAATTTTTTCATTTATTTTTTGTTTTTGCATTTTCTGGCGTTTCTAGAGGTCTTAGAGGATTTTAGACGTTATTTTCGAATCCTCACATTTCGGGCCTTGATCTTAGCTATCTCTGTCAAAACTCAACCGATTTTGAATCGGAATACCATTTAATTCAATAATTTTCATTTATATCGACTCTGCATCAAAATAATCTTGATTTCGTCAATTTAAAATTTTTTTCATTTATTTTTTGTTTTTGCATTTTCTGGCGTTTCTAGAGGTCTTAGACGATTTTAGACGTTATTTTCGAATCCTCACATTTCGGGCCTTGATCTTAGCTATCTCTGTCAAAACTCAACCGATTTTGAATCAGAATACCATTTAATTCAATAATTTTCATTTATATCGACTCTGCATCAAAATAATCTTGATTTCGTCAATTTACAATTTTTTCATTTAAATTTTTGTTTTTGCATTTTCTGGCGTTTCTAGAGGTCTTAGAGGATTTTAGACGTTATTTTCGAATCCTCACATTTCGGGCCTTGATCTTAGCTATCTCTGTCAAAACTCAACCGATTTTGAATCGGAATACCATTTAATTCAATAATTTTCATTTATATCGACTCTGCATCAAAATAATCTTGATTTCGTCCATTTAAAATTTTTTCATTTATTTTTTGTTTTTGCATTTTCTGGCGTTTCTAGAGGTCTTAGACGATTTTAGACGTTATTTTCGAATCCTCACATTTCGGGCCTTGATCTTAGCTATCTCTGTCAAAACTCAACCGATTTTGAATCGGAATACCATTTAATTCAATAATTTTCATTTATATCGACTCTGCATCAAAATAATCTTGATTTCGTCAATTTAAAATTTTTTCATTTATTTTTTGTTTTTGCATTTTCTGGCGTTTCTAGAGGTCTTAGAGGACTTTAGACGTTATTTTCGAATCCTCACATTTCGGGCCTTGATCTTAGCTATCTCTGTCAAAACTCAACCGATTTTGAATCAGAATACCGTTTAATTCAATAATTTTCATTTATATCGACTCTGCGTCAAAATAATCTCTATTTCGTCAATTTACAATTTTTTCATTTATTTTTTGTTTTTGCATTTTCTGGCGTTTCTAGAGGTCTTAGAGGATTTTAGACGTTATTTTCGAATCCTCACATTTCGGGCCTTGATCTTAGCTATCTCTGTCAAAACTCAACCGATTTTGAATCGGAATACCATTTAATTCAATAATTTTCATTTATATCGACTCTGCATCAAAATAATCTTGATATCGTCAATTTAAAATTTTTTTCATTTATTTTTTGTTTTTGCATTTTCTGGCGTTTCTAGAGGTCTTAGACGATTTTAGACGTTATTTTCGAATCCTCACATTTCGGGCCTTGATCTTAGCTATCTCTGTCGAAACTCAACCGATTTTGAATCGGAATACCATTTAATTCAATAATTTTCATTTATATCGACTCTGCATCAAAATAATCTTGATTTCGTCAATTTAAAATTTTTTCATTTATTTTTTGTTTTTGCATTTTCTGGCGTTTCTAGAGGTCTTAGACGATTTTAGACGTTATTTTCGAATCCTCACATTTCGGGCCTTGATCTTAGCTATCTCTGTCGAAACTCAACCGATTTTGAATCGGAATACCGTTTAATTCAATAATTTTCATTTATATCGACTCTGCATCAAAATAATCTTGATTTCGTCAATTTAAAATTTTTTCATTTATTTTTTGTTTTTGCATTTTCTGGCGTTTCTAGAGGTCTTAGAGGATTTTAGACGTTATTTTCGAATCCTCACATTTCGGGCCTTGATCTTAGCTATCTCTGTCAAAACTCAACCGATTTTGAATCGGAATACCATTTAATTCAATAATTTTCATTTATATCGACTCTGCATCAAAATAATCTTGATTTCGTCAATTTAAAATTTTTTTCATTTATTTTTTGTTTTTGCATTTTCTGGCGTTTCTAGAGGTCTTAGAGGATTTTAGACGTTATTTTCGAATCCTCACATTTCGGGCCTTGATCTTAGCTATCTCTGTCAAAACTCAACCGATTTTGAATCAGAATACCGTTTAATTCAATAATTTTCATTTATATCGACTCTGCGTCAAAATAATCTCTATTTCGTCAATTTACAATTTTTTCATTTATTTTTTGTTTTTGCATTTTCTGGCGTTTCTAGAGGTCTTAGAGGATTTTAGACGTTATTTTCGAATCCTCACATTTCGGGCCTTGATCTTAGCTATCTCTGTCAAAACTCAACCGATTTTGAATCGGAATACCATTTAATTCAATAATTTTCATTTATATCGACTCTGCATCAAAATAATCTTGATATCGTCAATTTAAAATTTTTTTCATTTATTTTTTGTTTTTGCATTTTCTGGCGTTTCTAGAGGTCTTAGACGATTTTAGACGTTATTTTCGAATCCTCACATTTCGGGCCTTGATCTTAGCTATCTCTGTCAAAACTCAACCGATTTTGAATCGGAATACCATTTAATTCAATAATTTTCATTTATATCGACTCTGCATCAAAATAATCTTGATTTCGTCAATTTAAAATTTTTTCATTTATTTTTTGTTTTTGCATTTTCTGGCGTTTCTAGAGGTCTTAGACGATTTTAGACGTTATTTTCGAATCCTCACATTTCGGGCCTTGATCTTAGCTATCTCTGTCAAAACTCAACCGATTTTGAATCGGAATACCGTTTAATTCAATAATTTTCATTTATATCGACTCTGCATCAAAATAATCTTGATTTCGTCAATTTAAAATTTTTTCATTTATTTTTTGTTTTTGCATTTTCTGGCGTTTCTAGAGGTCTTAGAGGATTTTAGACGTTATTTTCGAATCCTCACATTTCGGGCCTTGATCTTAGCTATCTCTGTCAAAACTCAACCGATTTTGAATCGGAATACCATTTAATTCAATAATTTTCATTTATATCGACTCTGCATCAAAATAATCTTGATTTCGTCAATTTAAAATTTTTTCATTTATTTTTTGTTTTTGCATTTTCTGGCGTTTCTAGAGGTCTTAGACGATTTTAGACGTTATTTTCGAATCCTCACATTTCGGGCCTTGATCTTAGCTATCTCTGTCAAAACTCAACCGATTTTGAATCAGAATACCATTTAATTCAATAATTTTCATTTATATCGACTCTGCATCAAAATAATCTTGATTTCGCCAATTTACAATTTTTTCATTTAAATTTTTGTTTTTGCATTTTCTGGCGTTTCTAGAGGTCTTAGAGGATTTTAGACGTTATTTTCGAATCCTCACATTTCGGGCCTTGATCTTAGCTATCTCTGTCAAAACTCAACCGATTTTGAATCGGAATACCATTTAATTCAATAATTTTCATTAATATCGACTCTGCATCAAAATAATCTTGATTTCGTCCATTTAAAATTTTTTCATTTATTTTTTGTTTTTGCATTTTCTGGCGTTTCTAGAGGTCTTAGACGATTTTAGACGTTATTTTCGAATCCTCACATTTCGGGCCTTGATCTTGGCTATCTCTGTCAAAACTCAACCGATTTTGAATCGAAATACCATTTAATTCAATAATTTTCATTTATATCGACTCTGCATCAAAATAATCTTGATTTCGTCAATTTAAAATTTTTTCATTTATTTTTTGTTTTTGCATTTTCTGGCGTTTCTAGAGGTCTTAGAGGATTTTAGACGTTATTTTCGAATCCTCACATTTCGGGCCTTGATCTTAGCTATCTCTGTCAAAACTCAACCGATTTTGAATCGGAATACCATTTAATTCAATAATTTTCATTTATATCGACTCTGCATCAAAATAATCTTGATTTCGTCAATTTAAAATTTTTTCATTTATTTTTTGTTTTTGCATTTTCTGGCGTTTCTAGAGGTCTTAGACGATTTTAGACGTTATTTTCGAATCCTCACATTTCGGGCCTTGATCTTAGCTATCTCTGTCAAAACTCAACCGATTTTGAATCGGAATACCATTTAATTCAATAATTTTCATTTATATCGACTCTGCATCAAAATAATCTTGATTTCGTCAATTTAAAATTTTTTCATTTATTTTTTGTTTTTGCATTTTCTGGCGTTTCAAGAGGTCTTAGAGGATTTTAGACGTTATTTTCGAATCCTCACATTTCGGGCCTTGATCTTAGCTATCTCTGTCAAAACTCAACCGATTTTGAATCGGAATACCATTTAATTCAATAATTTTCATTTATATCGACTCTGCATCAAAATAATCTTGATTTCGTCAATTTAAAATTTTTTTCATTTATTTTTTGTTTTTGCATTTTCTGGCGTTTCTAGAGGTCTTAGAGGATTTTAGACGTTATTTTCGAATCCTCACATTTCGGGCCTTGATCTTAGCTATCTCTGTCAAAACTCAACCGATTTTGAATCGGAATACCATTTAATTCAATAATTTTCATTTATATCGACTCTGCATCAAAATAATCTTGATTTCGTCAATTTAAAATTTTTTCATTTATTTTTTGTTTTTGCATTTTCTGGCGTTTCTAGAGGTCTTAGAAGATTTTAGACGTTATTTTCGAATCCTCACATTTCGGGCCTTGATCTTAGCTATCTCTGTCAAAACTCAACCGATTTTGAATCAGAATACCATTTAATTCAATAATTTTCATTTATATCGACTCTGCATCAAAATAATCTTGATTTCGTCAATTTAAAATTTTTTCATTTATTTTTTGTTTTTGCATTTTCTGGCGTTTCTAGAGGTCTTAGACGATTTTAGACGTTATTTTCGAATCCTCACATTTCGGGCCTTGATCTTAGCTATCTCTGTCAAAACTCAACCGATTTTGAATCGGAATACCATTTAATTCAATAATTTTCATTTATATCGACTCTGCATCAAAATAATCTTGATTTCGTCAATTTAAAATTTTTTCATTTATTTTTTGTTTTTGCATTTTCTGGCGTTTCTAGAGGTCTTAGAGGTCTTAGACGTTATTTTCGAATCCTCACATTTCGGGCCTTGATCTTAGCTATCTCTGTCAAAACTCAACCGATTTTGAATCGGAATACCATTTAATTCAATAATTTTCATTAATATCGACTCTGCATCAAAATAATCTTGATTTCGTCAATTTAAAATTTTTTTCATTTATTTTTTGTTTTTGCATTTTCTGGCGTTTCTAGAGGTCTTAGAGGATTTTAGACGTTATTTTCGAATCCTCACATTTCGGGCCTTGATCTTAGCTATCTCTGTCAAAACTCAACCGATTTTGAATCGGAATACCATTTAATTCAATAATTTTCATTTATATCGACTCTGCATCAAAATAATCTTGATTTCGTCAATTTACAATTTTTTCATTTATTTTTTGTTTTTGCATTTTCTGGCGTTTCTAGAGGTCTTAGAGGATTTTAGACGTTATTTTCGAATCCTCACATTTCGGGCCTTGATCTTAGCTATCTCTGTCAAAACTCAACCGATTTTGAATCGGAATACCGTTTAATTCAATAATTTTCATTTATATCGACTCTGCATCAAAATAATCTTGATTTCGTCAATTTAAAATTTTTTCATTTATTTTTTGTTTTTGCATTTTCTGGCGTTTCTAGAAGTCTTAGAGGATTTTAGACGTTATTTTCGAATCCTCACATTTCAGGCCTTGATCTTAGCTATCTCTGTCAAACTCAACCGATTTTGAATCGGAATACCATTTAATTCAATAATTTTCATTTATATCGACTCTGCATCAAAATAATCTTGATTTCGTCAATTTAAAATTTTTTCATTTATTTTTTGTTTTTGCATTTTCTGGCGTTTCTAGAGGTCTTAGAGGATTTTAGACGTTATTTTCGAATCCTCACATTTCGGGCCTTGATCTTAGCTATCTCTGTCAAAACTCAACCGATTTTGAATCGGAATACCATTTAATTCAATAATTTTCATTTATATCGACTCTGCATCAAAATAATCTTGATTTCGTCAATTTAAAATTTTTTCATTTATTTTTTGTTTTTGCATTTTCTGGCGTTTCTAGAGGTCTTAGAGGATTTTAGACGTTATTTTCGAATCCTCACATTTCGGGCCTTGATCTTAGCTATCTCTGTCAAAACTCAACCGATTTTGAATCGGAATACCATTTAATTCAATAATTTTCATTTATATCGACTCTGCATCAAAATAATCTTGATTTCGTCAATTTAAAATTTTTTTCATTTATTTTTTGTTTTTGCATTTTCTGGCGTTTCTAGAGGTCTTAGACGATTTTAGACGTTATTTTCGAATCCTCACATTTCGGGCCTTGATCTTAGCTATCTCTGTCAAAACTCAACCGATTTTGAATCGGAATACCATTTAATTCAATAATTTTCATTTATATCGACTCTGCAACAAAATAATCTTGATTTCGTCAATTTAAAATTTTTTCATTTATTTTTTGTTTTTGCATTTTCTGGCGTTTCTAGAGGTCTTAGAGATTTTAATTTTCGAATCCTCACATTTCGGGCCTTGATCTTAGCTATCTCTGTCAAAACTCAACCGATTTTGAATCGGAATACCATTTAATTCAATAATTTTCATTTATATCGACTCTGCATCAAAATAATCTTGATTTCGTAAATTTAAAATTTTTTCATTTATTTTTTGTTTTTGCATTTTCTGGCGTTTCTAGAGGTCTTAGAGGATTTTAGACGTTATTTTCGAATCCTCACATTTCGGGCCTTGATCTTGGCTATCTCTGTCAAAACTTAACCGATTTTGAATCGGAATACCATTTAATTCAATAATTTTCATTTATATCGACTCTGCATCAAAATAATCTTGATTTCGTCAATTTAAAATTTTTCATTTATTTTTTGTTTTTGCATTTTCTGGCGTTTCTAGAGGTCTTAGAGGATTTTAGACGTTATTTTCGAATCCTCACATTTCGGGCCTTGATCTTGGCTATCTCTGTCAAAACTCAACCGATTTTGAATCGGAATACCATTTAATTCAATAATTTTCATTTATATCGACTCTGCAACAAAATAATCTTGATTTCGTCAATTTAAAATTTTTTCATTAATTTTTTGTTTTTGCATTTTCTGGCGTTTCTAGAGGTCTTAGAGGATTTTAGACGTTATTTTCGAATCCTCACATTTCGGGCCTTGATCTTGGCTATCTCTGTCAAAACTTAACCGATTTTGAATCGGAATACCATTTAATTCAATAATTTTCATTTATATCGACTCTGCATCAAAATAATCTTGATTTCGTCAATTTAAAATTTTTTCATTAATTTTTTGTTTATGCATTTTCTGGCGTTTCTAGAGGTCTTAGAGGATTTTAGACGTTATTTTCGAATCCTCACATTTCGGGCCTTGATCTTAGCTATCTCTGTCAAAACTCAACCGATTTTGAATCGGAATACCGTTTAATTCAATAATTTTCATTTATATCGACTCTGCATCAAAATAATCTTGATTTCGTCAATTTAAAATTTTTTCATTTAATTTTTTGTTTTTGCATTTTCTGGCGTTTCTAGAGGTCTTAGAGGATTTTAGACGTTATTTTCGAATCCTCACATTTCGGGCCTTGATCTTAGCTATCTCTGTCAAAACTCAACCGATTTTGAATCGGAATACCATTTAATTCAATAATTTTCATTTATATCGACTCTGATTCAAAATAATCTTGATTTCGTCAATTTAAAATTTTTTCATTAATTTTTTGTTTTTGCATTTTCTGGCGTTTCTAGAGGTCTTAGACGATTTTAGACGTTATTTTCGAATCCTCACATTTCGGGCCTTGATCTTAGCTATCTCTGTCAAAACTCAACCGATTTTGAATCGGAATACCGTTTAATTCAATAATTTTCATTTATATCGACTCTGCATCAAAATAATCTTGATTTCGTCAATTTACAATTTTTTCATTTAATTTTTTGTTTTTGCATTTTCTGGCGTTTCTAGAGGTCTTAGAGGATTTTAGACGTTATTTTCGAATCCTCACATTTCGGGCCTTGATCTTGGCTATCTCTGTCAAAACTCAACCGATTTTGAATCGGAATACCATTTAATTCAATAATTTTCATTTTTATCGACTCTGCATCAAAATAATCTTGATTTCGTCAATTTAAAATTTTTTCATTTATATTTTGTTTTTGCATTTTCTGGCGTTTCTAGAGGTCTTAGAGGATTTTAGACGTTATTTTCGAATCCTCACATTTCGGGCCTTGATCTTAGCTATCTCTGTCAAAACTCAACCGATTTTGAATCGGAATACCATTTAATTCAATAATTTTCATTTATATCGACTCTGCATCAAAATAATCTTGATTTCGTCAATTTAAAATTTTTTCATTTATTTTTTGTTTTTGCATTTTCTGGCGTTTCTAGAGGTCTTAGAGGATTTTAGACGTTATTTTGGAATCCTCACATTTCGGGCCTTGATCTTAGCTATCTCTGTCAAAACTCAACCGATTTTGAATCGGAATACCATTTAATTCAATAATTTTCATTTATATCGACTCTGCATCAAAATAATCTTGATTTCGTCAATTTAAAATTTTTTCATTTATTTTTTGTTTTTGCATTTTCTGGCGTTTCTAGAGGTCTTAGACGATTTTAGACGTTATTTTCGAATCCTCACATTTCGGGCCTTGATTTTTTCTATCTCTGTCAAAACTCTACCGATTTTGAATCGGAATACCATTTAATTCAATAATTTTCATTTATATCGACTCTGCATCAAAATAATCTTGATTTCGTCAATTTAAAATTTTTTCATTAATTTTTTGTTTTTGCATTTTCTGGCGTTTCTAGAGGTCTTAGACGATTTTAGACGTTATTTTCGAATCCTCACATTTCGGGCCTTGATCTTAGCTATCTCTGTCAAAACTCAACCGATTTTGAATCGGAATACCGTTTAATTCAATAATTTTCATTTATATGGACTCTGCATCAAAATAATCTTTATTTCGCCAATTTACAATTTTTTCATTTATTTTTTGTTTTTGCATTATCTGGCGTTTCTAGAGGTCTTAGACGATTTTAGACGTTATTTTCGAATCCTCACATTTCGGGCCTTGATCTTAGCTATCTCTGTCAAAACTCAACCGATTTTGAATCGGAATACCATTTAATTCAATAATTTTCATTTATATCGACTCTGCATCAAAATAATCTTGATTTCGTCAATTTAAAATTTTTTCATTTATTTTTTGTTTTTGCATTTTCTGGCGTTTCTAGAGGTCTTAGAGGATTTTAGACGTTATTTTCGAATCCTCACATTTCGGGCCTTGATCTTAGCTATCTCTGTCAAAACTCAACCGATTTTGAATCGGAATACCGTTTAATTCAATAATTTTCATTTATATCGACTCTGCATCAAAATAATCTTGATTTCGTCAATTTACAATTTTTTCATTTATTTTTTGTTTTTGCATTTTCTGGCGTTTCTAGAGGTCTTAGAGGATTTTAGACGTTATTTTCGAATCCTCACATTTCGGGCCTTGATCTTGGCTATCTCTGTCAAAACTCAACCGATTTTGAATCGGAATACCATTTAATTCAATAATTTTCATTTTTATCGACTCTGCATCAAAATAATCTTGATTTCGTCAATTTAAAATTTTTTCATTTATTTTTTGTTTTTGCATTTTCTGGCGTTTCTAGAGGTCTTAGAGGATTTTAGACGTTATTTTCGAATCCTCACATTTCGGGCCTTGATCTTAGCTATCTCTGTCAAAACTCAACCGATTTTGAATCGGAATACCATTTAATTCAATAATTTTCATTTATATCGACTCTGCATCAAAATAATCTTGATTTCGTCAATTTAAAATTTTTTCATTTATTTTTTGTTTTTGCATTTTCTGGCGTTTCTAGAGGTCTTAGACGATTTTAGACGTTATTTTCGAATCCTCACATTTCGGGCCTTGATCTTAGCTATCTCTGTCAAAACTCAACCGATTTTGAATCGGAATACCATTTAATTCAATAATTTTCATTTATATCGACTCTGCATCAAAATAATCTTGATTTCGTCAATTTAAAATTTTTTCATTTATTTTTTGTTTTTGCATTTTCTGGCGTTTCTAGAGGTCTTAGAGGATTTTAGACGTTATTTTCGAATCCTCACATTTCGGGCCTTGATCTTAGCTATCTCTGTCAAAACTCAACCGATTTTGAATCGGAATACCATTTAATTCAATAATTTTCATTTATATCGACTCTGCATCAAAATAATCTTGATTTCGTCAATTTAAAATTTTTTCATTTATTTTTTGTTTTTGCATTTTTTACCGATTTTGAATCGGAATACCATTTAATTCAATAATTTTCATTTATATCGACTCTGCATCAAAATAATCTTGATTTCGTCAATTTAAAATTTTTCATTTATTTTTTGTTTTTGCATTTTCTGGCGTTTCTAGAGGTCTTAGACGATTTTAGACGTTATTTTCGAATCCTCACATTTCGGGCCTTGATCTTAGCTATCTCTGTCAAAACTCAACCGATTTTGAATCGGAATACCGTTTAATTCAATAATTTTCATTTATATCGACTCTGCATCAAAATAATCTTGATTTCGTCAATTTAAAATTTTTTCATTTATTTTTTGTTTTTGCATTTTCTGGCGTTTCTAGAGGTCTTAGACGATTTTAGACGTTATTTTCGAATCCTCACATTTCGGGCCTTGATCTTAGCTATCTCTGTCAAAACTCAACCGATTTTGAATCGGAATACCATTTAATTCAATAATTTTCATTTATATCGACTCTGCATCAAAATAATCTTGATTTCGTCAATTTAAAATTTTTTCATTTATTTTTTGTTTTTGCATTTTCTGGCGTTTCTAGAGGTCTTAGACGATTTTAGACGTTATTTTCGAATCCTCACATTTCGGGCCTTGATCTTAGCTATCTCTGTCAAAACTCAACCGATTTTGAATCGGAATACCATTTAATTCAATAATTTTCATTTATATCGACTCTGCATCAAAATAATCTTGATTTCGTCAATTTAAAATTTTTTCATTTATTTTTTGTTTTTGCATTTTCTGGCGTTTCTAGAGGTCTTAGACGATTTTAGACGTTATTTTCGAATCCTCACATTTCGGGCCTTGATCTTAGCTATCTCTGTCAAAACTCAACCGATTTTGAATCGGAATACCATTTAATTCAATAATTTTCATTTATATCGACTCTGCATCAAAATAATCTTGATTTCGTCAATTTAAAATTTTTTCATTTATTTTTTGTTTTTGCATTTTCTGGCGTTTCTAGAGGTCTTAGAGGATTTTAGACGTTATTTTCGAATCCTCACATTTCGGGCCTTGATCTTAGCTATCTCTGTCAAAACTCAACCGATTTTGAATCGGAATACCATTTAATTCAATAATTTTCATTTATATCGACTCTGCATCAAAATAATCTTGATTTCGTCAATTTAAAATTTTTTCATTTATTTTTTGTTTTTGCATTTTCTGGCGTTTCTAGAGGTCTTAGACGATTTTAGACGTTATTTTCGAATCCTCACATTTCGGGCCTTGATCTTAGCTATCTCTGTCAAAACTCAACCGATTTTGAATCGGAATACCATTTAATTCAATAATTTTCATTTATATCGACTCTGCATCAAAATAATCTTGATTTCGTCAATTTAAAATTTTTTCATTTATTTTTTGTTTTTGCATTTTCTGGCGTTTCTAGAGGTCTTAGACGATTTTAGACGTTATTTTCGAATCCTCACATTTCGGGCCTTGATCTTAGCTATCTCTGTCAAAACTCAACCGATTTTGAATCGGAATACCATTTAATTCAATAATTTTCATTTATATCGACTCTGCATCAAAATAATCTTGATTTCGTCAATTTAAAATTTTTTCATTTATTTTTTTGTTTTTGCATTTTCTGGCGTTTCTAGAGGTCTTAGACGATTTTAGACGTTATTTTCGAATCCTCACATTTCGGGCCTTGATCTTTGCTATCTCTGTCAAAACTCAACCGATTTTGAATCGGAATACCATTTAATTCAATAATTTTCATTTATATCGACTCTGCATCAAAATAATCTTGATTTCGTCAATTTAAAAATTTTTTCATTTATTTTTTGTTTTTGCATTTTCTGGCGTTTCTAGAGGTCTTAGACGATTTTAGACGTTATTTTCGAATCCTCACATTTCGGGCCTTGATCTTAGCTATCTCTGTCAAAACTCAACCGATTTTGAATCGGAATACCATTTAATTCAATAATTTTCATTTATATCGACTCTGCATCAAAATAATCTTGATTTCGCCAATTTACAATTTTTTTCATTTAATTTTTTGCTTTTTGCACTTTCTGGCGTTTCTAGAGGTCTTAGAGGATTTTAGACGTTATTTTCGAATCCTCACATTTCGGGTTTCCTTGATCTTAGCTATCTCTGTCAAAACTCAACCGATTTTGAATCGGAATACCATTTAATTCAATAATTTTCATTTATATCGACTCTGCATCAAAATAATCTTGATTTCGTCAATTTAAAATTTTTTCATTTATTTTTTGTTTTTGCATTTTCTGGCGTTTCTAGAGGTCTTAGAGGATTTTAGACCTTATTTTCGAATCCTCACATTTCGGGCCTTGATCTTAGCTATCTCTGTCAAAACTCAACCGATTTTGAATCGGAATACCATTTAATTCAATAATTTTCATTTATATCGACTCTGCATCAAAATAATCTTGATTTCGTCAATTTAAAATTTTTTCATTTATTTTTTGTTTTTGCATTTTCTGGCGTTTCTAGAGGTCTTAGAGGATTTTAGACCTTATTTTCGAATCCTCACATTTCGGGCCTTGATCTTAGCTATCTCTGTCAAAACTCAACCGATTTTGAATCGGAATACCATTTAATTCAATAATTTTCATTTATATCGACTGTGCATCAAAATAATTCCTTGATTTCGTC